>APFE030648525.1:28090-69216 GCA_000404065.3 Pinus taeda | reverse complement strand
TACTAGCTGATGTACTAGTACATAGGTGCTGACCTACAGAAGGCTACAACCTTCTCTTTTCTTCGAGGGACCATGTTTCATAAATTTTCAGACTAGATCCATCAATAACACTAATCAAACATCAAATATATCTGCATCGACCAATCTTCGTTGCACAAACCAAAAGTAAATCAAACAATCACTACTCTAAATGTTGTAACCAAAATACAATAACAATAACTAGAAACCAATCCTGAACTCAGAACACTGCAGTAATAAACAGAAGTAGCTAAAACATATTTTAAGAGACGTACGCTACTTCAATATGTAGAAATTGCATGCATACGTTGTTATATTAAGGAAAACCTATGTATACGTAGTTTTGAATTACCGAACCAACATGTATACGCACCTTTGCTATGTTGAACCTACGTACAAATCTATAAAAGATAATTTACCCTTTTTAACTATTCAGACATCAAATTATACCCAGATCTTCAGAGTTATAGATCAAGTCATGCACCAAATATAATAGATCAAAATCACACAAAGATACTTCTCTTCAAGCCTTAAGATCTTGACCCATCAATAGAACTTATCCCTCTTCTAGCACTCAGGTTCCTCCTTGATTCAGATCAAGCTATGCACCATAACCCAATGACCAGTCTTCTAGATCTTGTTCTTCATAAGATATTCAATCCTTGAGTGCCTTTGCCTAATGATCTCCTTCCCCTTTTATAGTCTTAGGCCTTACTCAATACCATAGTCCAAAACCACTTAGAACCAATACCTAGGTCCAAATACCTGGCTTTAATACTTTAGACGAGAAACCATGGTCCAAAACCATAGGTCCAAATATCAAGGACCAAAAACCAAGTTTTTAAAATTGTACCCGCTTTTCTGTGAATGAAAGTGAATATATACACATACACGCATTTTGGTCTGTGAATCCACGTGTATACATGGCTTGGTCAATGGAAACCTGTGTATACCTCCTTTTCCTTCCTCTTTCTTTTTATGGTTCCAATTTTTCATTTTATGTAAAATTTTCAAGTTTTGAGTGACTTAGGGCTTTAATTTTTCCTTAACTCTATCACACACCAACAATGTCGAAAAGTGCACTAGGATAGAAAAAAAATAACTATGGAGTGCACTGCAGTGCATTATCTCGCTTTATTAGGGTACATTGTGTACATTTGAAAAAAAAATTGCCCCTTTCACTCAAATTTCTCTAAGATGTTTGGATGGGATTTATTCTAATTATTTCTTTTGTCATGTTTCAGGTATCCGTCGGAACAAAATGACTTTAATTTGGCATGAAATAGAACATGGAGTCCAAGAAATGGATGTTGCCAATGTTCTAACAACCATCTAGGCATTCAGAAACTGTGGGCTTCTCAAGTCCTTTTGGCTTCCTAGGATGAAACAATAGATAGAACTATTGGAGTATCTTATCAGTGCATGGAATGTGCAAGCACAATCCTTCGGGCTTGGATCACACATGCTTAGCATACAAGTGGAAGACATATATTTTTTGGTAGACTTATCAAGGAGAGGTGCTTCTATCTTGCTATCTGGTTCGAGAAGGGGTGAAAAAAATGTCAAGGATTATATTGTTGCACAATGTAGACCTCAATCTCAACCAACAAAATGTGAGAAAATTGAGATAAAGGATGTGGTATGTTTTCTTCTCAAGACAATCGTTTTCATCATTTCTATATTGGCTAATAGCGCTACCTTGCATAAGGCTAATAGGTCCCAAATGCAATACGCATTAGAGTGTATAGAGACGACAGTGTTCAACTGGAGCAAGGGGGTATTAACAAATATGAACGACCATCTCACCAAATAAAAATATGGGTGATTGAAAAACTTTGGGTATGGTTCCATTTTGATCTCATTCGCTTTGAAGAGGATTCCATTACTCTGTCCACGACATATCTCACTCGAGCTTCTAGATCCTAGAGATCCACAAATGAGACAATGGGTAGACCTCATGTCTAGTCATATTGGTCCATTTTCCATGAGTTTCACACTTTTCTTCTTTCGATGACTATGTATGTAGCTCATTATGATTGAAGACTATCCATATTATGGGATGGACTTCTGTGGAGATCCAGAGCTAGTGCTACCTGAAGGAAACTAATGGAATTGTATAGGTAAAACAAGATCATTTTGATTTTTTATATCTTTTTTTTTACTTTTACAATTTTTTTATTTTTTATTTTCATGTATCCAAGACTAAGTATTGATTTTTACATGCAGACATTGGACCCGTTTGACCAATGGGTTCATCTTATCTTTAGCTCCCTAGAGACCCACAATAGGCACAAGTTGTTGCAAGGCCACGAGAGGTCTTACATGATCTCAATGTGGTTGAGACTCTTGCACAGTTCAAGTGACATGTCGAGGGATTGAACTAGGGAATTCCACAGAATATGGTGAATTAAATTCCTATGGGACTGCATCGGCATACTATCGGGGTTCCTAAGTGTATTAGTCATCTATTGTGCAAAGTAGCTCATTCAAATGTTTGTTACCATGAGAACCATCAGGATTAGTCTACTAGGAGGTTGTAGAGCCATATTTTTACTACATGTATTTTTTATACGATAGGTCACGTGGCCATATGTGTCTCAGGCACATTTGTTTGTAAAACAAAATACACACACACATATATTAGTGTTTTTCATGTGTTCTATTAGATTGTTCAATGTACGTGATGCGAATTTAATTTAATTAACATATGTCATAAATTTCTTTCTAAAACATGATTTTCCAATGCATATTTCAATGTGTTTAAACTTCCAAGAATGTTTTGATATTGAATATAATCAAATTTTCTTTCCAGAAGCTGGACCCTTAAAAACATGCAAAGCATAGTTGGACTTCTAACTAAATAGACATTATTCAAGTGTAGTAAAACAAGTTGTGAGTCAAGTCTGACAACTATACGATGGATACCATGAGAAATAACATCAGATAATAGCTCGATCACTCTGTTATACTCAATGATGATATTGGTAGAGCAACTGATACAAATCCCTTGTAAACTCAATAACTCGCCAATTGGAACATTTATAGCCCACGTTAAGGAGGAAAGGTTCTTATTACTATGACTAGCACCATCAGCATAACCAACATATGGTTGAAAGGATGCCAACATCTGCAATCCAAATGTAAAGCAAGATTAACAAAAATGGTAGGAAACTCTAAAGGAAACACACTGTAAACACACTTAACACACCAATAGATAGTATGTACATAGTGAACTATGAAAAAATGACTTAAGCGTAGTATTTTTTTAGGTACAACCCTTTTCTGGGACGTGCCAATGCAACTCCATCAAAATCAATCATCTCATAGGCCCCTTTAGTAAGAACACATTTAACAATGTATGGGCATAGAAAAATTGGCTCGAACTCCCTAGAACCTAACTCATCAGACTCGTTATCATATAACAGGACAAAGCCACCTTCTGAGAAGGCATAAGGCTTAACATTCTTATCATATTGCACCTTAATGTGTTTCTTATGGGCCTCATTGACCATCGCGCTGGGTTTTACGTAAGTGTGACAAATGTAAAATACACTCTTCTTCTGCGAAAGTGGCAGGAAGGAATTCGACAACAATTTTCAGAGGTGTAATTTTTCACTCTATAGGAAGGATTTATTCTAGGCCATACACCAATTGAAATTTCATGAATCTGGCAGTAGTCAGAATAGAGGTTCGATATGCCCACAAGGTTGCATAAAGGATAAGATTCCAATCCAATTTGTGGATCCCTATCATGTGCTGAAGCATTATTTTCAAAACTTTATTGATCGCTCCGACTTTCCCATTCACTTGTGGGTAGTAGGGAGTTGAGCTCTCATGGTGAAGGCCCAACTTGTCATTTAGTTCATACCTCATGTGATTACGAAAATGCTTCCCATCGTCTGTAACTATAGCATGTGGTATACTAAACCTTGCAATGACATGATTGAAGAGAAAGAGAGTAGTTATTTCATCGATGTTATTATATGTAGGCATTGCCACACCCCCCTTGTTAAACTAGTTTACCACCACAATAATGTATCTATGCCCCCAAACTAAGTGAGGGTTACATGTCATAAAGTCAATTCCCCATTTCGTGAAAGGTCCAACAATGAAAACAAGGTGTAAAGCACTTGGTGGAGCATAGGTTTTACGATCATATACCTAGCAAGCATGACACTTTTGGACTACGAGGATACAATTGTGAAACATAGTACACTAAAAGTAGCTAGCACAGAAAATATTTTGTGCGGTGGCACAAATAGACATATTTCCACCACATGCCCTAGCATGGCATTCGTTTAGAGCTTTATCGGCCTCCTCGTGAGTGAGGCAATGCCTAAAAATAGTATCGATACCATGACGATGATGGTTGTCACCAATTATTATATAATTTTTATCCTGGTATCAGATAATTCATTGGTCAAAGCTAAAGGTACCAGGCCGGAAAGTTTGGGTTTGGAGATATATGATGATGTATCCATACCATGGATCAGATGAATCTATCAGGAAAAATGATTTGTCTAGAGTAGAATCGACATATTTTGTTTCAGTTTTGGAAGTGGAAAGTTCGCAGACCAGTTCGGAAAAGACTAAATATTTTTTGGATTTGGATTTGATGAAATCCAAATCGTATTTCTAGGAGGATGAAAATCCATTTGGAATATTTTTCCTTGAGAAATTTTCATGAAAATATGTACATCATAGGTTGCAATAAAAAACAACCATAGCCTTTCGAAGAAGGATATAGTGGTGAAACCTTAGGAAAACTTGGACAACCGCCAAAGCTAACTTTTCTACATGAGAATATTTATTCTTAGGATGTTCATCCCCTACATCGTCCTCTTGGACCAATACCACAACGATGGTAGTAATTGCAACAGTGAGGTGTAGGAAGTAAACGCATTGATAATCTGAGGGGTACAACAGTAATGCCTAAACTAGAACATATTTCAAAGCATTGAACACCTTTTGGGTAGTTTTTTTGCAATGAAAGGGAACCTCTTTCTTCAACAATCAAGTAAATCCTTTGGTCAATTCGACATAATTGGGAACAAATCTCCATAGAAAGTTAGCCTTCCCTTGGTGTCATTGTAACTGAACAAGAGAGGAAGGAACAGGCAGATCTAGGATAGCCTGAACTTTAAAAGGATCATTATGAATTCCTTGCTTCAACATAATGAAGCCGAGAAGTCATCCAAATTGGATGCAAAACATGAACTTGTGTGAATTAAGCCTCATGTTATATTCCGACAACATAGAAGCCCTCAAATGCATGGGATGATCTTCATGATGTTTCAAGTGGGTAGGTAGGTCATCCAAATATGGTTATATAATGTGTTTAATGTCATGGAAGGCATAATTCATTTCCCTCTGAAAATTTTCCCCAAAATTTTTCAATCTGAAAGGGAGCTTTTGATATGAAAATGTGCCCCATGGACAAATCAATGTGGTTTTATGTTTGTACAATGCAAGAACGTTGATCTGATTATAGCCAAAAAAACCTTCCATAAACGAAAATATTTCATTGCCAGCACAATCATCAAAAATCCAGTTGATAAATAGAGTAGGATAATTATTCTTAGGAAAAGCACGATTTATGTCCTGGTAATTGACAAACACATGCATTATTTCCTTGTTTCTTCATGACAGGAACAATGTTTGGCACCTAGTCATTGAGAGGTATTGGGTAGATGAAATCAACACAAAGAAGTTTTTCAACTTCAACCTTAAGAGAAACAACCTTCTTAGGATGAAGTGGACGTATGCATTGTTGAATAGGCTTAGCATCGAGATATGTTCTGATTTCATGTGCAATGATGTTCGAATCTATACCTAGCATCTCTTCGTATGACCAGGAAAAAATGTCTTGAAATTCCTGGAAAAGGGCTTTATAGGTATTGATCTCATCGCTAGAGGAAGACACACCAATATGTACATTCTTGAAAATTTCAAGTTTGATCAAAATATCGAGAGGGATAGTCTCTTCAGTATTCGATAAATTCTTCTCTGAATCGATATTGTGGATAGATACAGAATTCATAGATATCTCAATGACATTGGGTGAATATAAATTACTAATATTATCCTCAGAGGAATATGGAAAGGAGGAACGATGATGATTCTCTTCCCAAGGTGCATCATCTAACATCATGACCTCCATGATGCTTTCATTAGTAGATAATGTACTGAAGAAAGGATCAGAAGATGTACTATAATCTAAGGGATAATCGACCCATTTGATTAAAGAGAAACAATCAGAGGGTGTAAAAAAAGACAAATAGATGGCTTTGTATTCAATTTTGATAGGACTTAGTGACATGTGATCACCAAAGGTATCAATATTATATGCATATGGTACTATCCAATGATTAGATGGAGTAGTACAAGAAGATATCATCATTAAGTAGGAAACTGGTTTCGAGTTTTCGAGAAAGGAATAAGGAAGAGGAGGGGGAAATGAAAAGGTTCACATAAGAGAAGAATCCTTAAGTAATCCCACCCTGAAACACTGATATGCATGTGGGGCTTATCCCATAAGAGGTATTCTTATAGTAACTTGAGAATTATTGGAAAATAATATGAGTTGATCAATGGCCACTATGCCCCCTGGTGAGGGAAAGCTATCATTTTGAAATAAGTCAAAACGACAACAGCCATAACATAAACCCATGTGTGAACCAGTAGAAGGTTATAATATAATGGTTCGTTAATAACTTCGACTTATACTGACATCGTATTTCCACTTAATTCAATTTTTGTAATGAACTCAAAATTCCATAAGGTTTGAAGCCTCTTCCATCAAAGGTCTTTAGAGTAGTTGGTGACTGATTCAAGTGAGGAGAGCCAATGGCCTTCCACCAAGAAAGCAACATGATGAATGTGGAATCTCCTTCATCCACAAGAGTTCGATGGATAGTCTTACTTCACATAGTAACCTAAATCATGAAAGCTAATTGTGCTAGAAGTATGGGTGTATGAGTCTCATGATTAAAAACTATGAGGTTAGAATCCAAAGGATCAACAACTCCAATCACGACAAGTAAAGCCTTCTTCTAGGTGGGACAATTTTGCAACTCCTCAAGATTCGACATAGCTAAAGGAGCTTGAGATAGATCCTCAACTACGTTATTATTTTGTGCAAGTTTTACACGAGGGTTGAATGCAGATTTATGAATAACTCCCTTAGGACATTTAACTATTAATTCAGGAGGAAACAGATTTGAAGCAGGATCCAAAGTAGATGAGATATAACTGGTAGTTTGATTAGTAGCCTAACCAGTAGAGGGATTCAAACTACCATAGTCCTTATTCCTCATTGCCACCATAACCTCATTTTTTGGCTAGGTGGAGGAAAGCATCTTAACCGAAGAAGAGGAAGTGAGGTCTGAAGCAACCATGTTAGTCTCTTGATTAGGAAATGGATATGTCAACACAGTAGGTGTGGTAGATGATTTAAGAAATTTATTTACTTCTGCTTAATGTGGATAGTCGCAAGTGAAATGCTCCTCATTACAGATTAAGCAAGGATAACAAGGTTTCCATTTTTCTTCAGAAGACTGGTTATTTTGTTTATCCTACAAAGGATTATTTTTCTTCCTTTTACCTTTGGCTTTCTTCTTACTTCCTAGCTGTTGAGATTTTCCTTTCATAGATTGGACGACATTGATCTCAGAAGTAGAATCTACAAGAGTGGTGGAGGATGGGTTTTCGGAAACCACAATAGTAGTTGAAACAGATGATTTACTCATTGATTGATGGATAGAAGAATCAATCACACCACCGTCGACATGTGATTATTTACCGGGAGGTTGTGGAACAGTATTCAAAGGTCATGGAGCATTTGGCATTTTATCGTAGAGCATGCAAGATTACGTACAAATAATATCTAAATACTGGACATGAGAAATTGCTTTCTCTTTGTTCACAACTTTTCCTTTAGCAACGTATTTTGTTATGGATGATAATAGAGACTTAATAAACCATTCAACTAATAATTGGTTAGGAATGAAGGTTTTACTAAATGATGGTGATGTCACCACTTATGAATATGATCATAAATATGAGAGGAATCATATTGTTTGAAAGAATTCAAAAGTTAGTTCTGGTCTCATAATGAATGGACAACTGAAAATGAGTTAATAACGTGGTGCTAAGGTGTTGAAATTGTCAAACGAAGCTCATGGAAATTCAATATACCACTTGTCTACCATACCGGTAAGTGTCCGTTGGAAAAGACGCAAACGAATAATCATCATTTAAATAGTTTGAAGAACACCATAAATGATATGTCATAACTTGAGTAGACAAGTCTTCTCCAGGATTTCCATTGAAAATTGGGATATCACTAGGAAATTTTGTAGGAATAACCGACCACAAGGGAGAGTGACAAATGGGATCATTTATAAGTCGAGTGGAGGGTATCATGGGTAGGATGGGATGGATTGAGCAACAAGTATTTGCGCCTTTGGATAAGGAGGATCCTAATAACCTGGATAAGCATAACTCTCCTACACAATTATGGGATAACCTTGTTGTCCAGTTCTAGGGTAACCTTGCAAAGGTTGAAATGGTTGGGTTTACATGTACTGACCTTGGTAGGGCATTTGAGGAATATGCATCATCCCTACATAAGGTGGGATAGGGTGTGTCTCTGCCATGCCATATACAGGTTGACCCATTTGGATTTGAGGAATAGCCTGACCAAGTGGTGGAGGTAAGGCACCTTGAAGAGGCTTGGCAAGTGGGATTTGGGAAAACCCTAGATGTTTGTGGAAAAGGTTGAGTTAAAGGTGTAGCCTACAAAGGTTGACTTACAATAACTGTAGCTTGAACAGGTTGAGAATATAGGTTGACAAATAGGAATTTGAGATGTATGTAGAATAGGCTGAGAGGTTTGAATTTGATTCACAACTGAGCCAGGTTCTATGGGAAATGTAGGTTTCCAAGAATTGATAGTCATTCATGGATATGGATAACTCGAAATGAGGTTGAGAACTAGTTTTTGGTACTTGATTAGGGGATGGGAACATTCATACAATAGGTTGCACTCCTACAAGAAGAGGAGGGGAATATGGAGAAAACCACCCCCTAAGAGGAGGGTTCCCAATATGAGGTGGATTGGGTTGTTGTAGGTGTCCATATGCACTAAAATAAGGACTAGATTTATGCTCTATTGAGGGGTGAGAGGGGTGAGGAGGAGGTAACTGTGTAGCACTCATCAAAAAAGTTCCAGATGGGATTTCAAAAGAAGATAACATGGAAGAAGTCCATGGACTGGATGTTGTACCAGAAAAGGGACCAGATAACAATTTTTAACTAGGTGAGACAACCAGACCACCATATAAATGTGTATCGGGTGATGTTGCAAACATAGAAGAAGCTGAAGCATGGGTTTCCTTGATCACAATAATCGATACAGCCTAAGAAAACATAACAGACTCATTCATAGTTAAATTTCTGAAAGAGGATCACCGAGGGAAATTCAAGGGTGATTTGAAAGGACATGAACTAGAAAAAGGATATTGTGATAGAGTATGAGGAGAGTGAAAAGGATCAGCCTGGTAAATCTAAGTCCCCCTCAAATGTATAGGAGAGGAAGGTCAAGGCTTTTGTTGACAAATATCCTTAACTCTCACAATACTAGCTGGAAGTGATTCATTGTTGGGTCTGAGATATATAGGTTGAGTTTGGGTCTGATACATAGGAAGAGAAGTGGAAGTGCCTAAAGTAACATGTGTAGTTAACTGAGGTGCCTCAGGTTGAAATGTTTCTTATTCAAGATATTCAGGTTCAATAACCTCAGATAATGAAATATTAGGTGCTTTTGTTTCAATTGTGTCAGACTCACCAACTAGCAGAGAAGTAATATTGGGTTTAGTACTCACAAGAAAAGAGAATTCTGGTGGATCAATTTTAGATGGAGGAGCATAAGGAGTAGCACCTGAAGTACCAGATTTGGTATTCTATGTATTTTTGTTCCTTTGACGACATCCAAGAGTTGCCTCAGGTGAAAGAGGAGGCAATCTTTACATCCTACGCGATCGACATGGTCAAGGGGTTTGTTATTCCACGTTGGTTTAATAATTTTTAGAAATTAATAACAAAAAAATAAATAAATAAAGGGGTAACTAGGAAAAAGGGGTTTACCAAGCAACTATGAACTGCAATATACAACCTTGGAGAACCCTCGATTTATGTATGTGTAGGAAATCTCCCTAAATGTTGTATTCAGTGTATTATAGTGTACAAGGCGGCTGACTCAGTTACCTAAGGCGAGGATAGCAACCTAGTGTGGAATTCCAAAATATACCTGAAGGTACATGGAAGTGTAGTCTATGTTAGTGTTATCTAATGTGTAACCGTACGATGAGAGTGTTCCCCTATACTTTTCATGCATGGAGTTCCATATGATATACTCGAAGGTAGGTGGACAATGGTTTGATACACTTACATACGTGGAATGGTATATCACCCGCGGAATGCAACACTAGAAAAAAACAATAACTCTTATGTTTATAGTTGTCGAAACATGAATCTAGCCTAGAAATCTACATGTTTGTGTTAATGTTTCAAATGATCCTCAATATTAATTCAATAAATTTTAAATTTTACCGTGAATTAAGTTTCAGTTTTCAAGGCTCACCATGAATTTCACCTGAATATCCTAAAGATGCAAACTAGCATGATAAAATTAAGTATTTTATTTTGAATGAATCTAGAGATTTTGGGTTCGATCCCCAGTGGAGAAATGCATTTGTTATGTTGAATTTACAGTTGCGGACAAAAGTGAATTACCTAGACCTAGTGGACTGGTCTAGAACAAAAAGAATATAGAATTTCCCTTTGATAAGTTAGAGAATGGGGAAGAGGTCTACCTTGAATCTGTAACAAGCTTCCATTCCTCCTTTCTTGTAAACTCCAAGTGCAATAATTAGAACCCACACACACGATTGAAACAAGAAAAGGATCTGCAAAAATCAAGTAGCATAATCTAACATCTTTATTCAATAAATCAACAAGGCATTGAAACATGATACAACATATATAGGAAAACAAGATACTCTTTGTATTGTTAGAAATAGGAGAGAGTTTACAACCATAAATAGTAATTAGTATTGTATAAATATCCCCAAGTTGACTTGTCATTCCTTGCGACAAAGAGCACATCAATATCAACCCTAATGCATGAAGATGATGACTCCTTTAGGTTCAAGGCAATAGCATAAGGGCAAAAATAATCTCCAAAAATCCAACCCTGATGCCATGGATGGCAGTAAATTTATAGGAGAAGGATGGTAGTTTAGGATTTACCATTATGGGATTGGAATCCACATATGATGAGAGGATGAGCTCAAGGGATAAGAGGTGAAGTCTCTAAGGTAGAATCAGATAGAGTTCAAGTTTGTATCCATGGTAAATAGTTAAACAACCCTTCGAAGCTTCTGAAAGAGGAAGCTTCGGAATATTTTTTTATTTTCCCAAATTTCTAGAATCAACACACCTGCAAAAAAGCAGAAACAATTGTTGAACAACATTGATGCATAAGGGAGAAACTAGCGTTGAAAACAGGTGGTTAAAGGGACAGGGTGCGTTGGGGCCAAAAACATTGATTTTGAGTAATTAATCCCAGAAAATCGAACTTTTTGGAAAGTTCATGCTTAGGGCTTTGTGAAGGGATGATGACCATTAGGGGAATTTTGAAGTCTAAAATGGGCCTCCTAAGGAAATTATAAAATAATAGTGGAAATAATTAAATAAGATTAGATTATATCATCAAATTTTAGAAGGAAAAAAAAGAAAACTAATTCTTCAACTCGTATTTTCAACTTATATCCCTATGGATTTACTCAAATTTCGAATGAAAATTCTCATTGGATGAAAAATTTTATTCCTTGTCCAACGAGTACCCATGTTGCATACTTTCAATGACACCTACTCACAAAAATGAAAAACATGAAAATGTGATTGTAATCATAGTTTTTCATGTATTTCTCATTTTTTCATATAGCCGGGTCCATCAAAAGAAATGCAACATGTGGACTGCTTGTGGTATGAGAATTAAAATTTTTCATCCAACGGAATGACTCCTTACTCGAAATTTGACGACTAAAAACGCTTAGGGAGATAAGTTGAAAATGTAGTTTTATTATTTTATTATTTTTTAATATTTTTACTTTTTTACTCCAAAAATGGTGAGTCATTGCCCATGGTTTACATCATCACCTTTAATCCTATTGGTTCTTTCAAAGTTTATTTTTGTTGTACATTTTTCTTAGGAGGCGCATTTTAGACCTCAAAATTCCCCTAATGAACATGTTCATGGATGTTGGTTGATCTGGTTTGTAGACCTAATGACCAAATTTGACAAAATGGCCTATGACAGTATTGATTGATGGCATGCTTCCCTTCCCATGTCAATAGAAATAGGTAATTTTTCTACCAATTGGCTACCAACATTTATCATATTTTTGAGTTTTCCTATGCCACATTTCCTTAGTTACTTACTCAACCATCTACCTATTTCTAATCATATTTTTTTTTACCTACTTATATCCATTGTTAATTTTTTCCATTTACATTAGGCAAAGACTCTTGATAGTATTAATATACACATTCATTTTCATGTGTATCTTATTTCATACATATATGTGTACATATTTTCCTAAACTTTTCCTTTTCCATCTTATGCTATCTTCCAAAACTTTAAAGAGAAAGCATCAGACTGACAATGAGCGAGTTAATATTTTTCTCTTGTAGCTTATGGCTATATAATCTTGACCTTAACCTTATATCTATATATGTATATATATATATATAGTATATTATATATATATATATATTATATTCTGCCAATTCTATTATATGCTTACTGGAACGAGCTTGCATCTATTTCATGTTCTATATTGTGTCCATTGAGATTAAACTTTATTGGAAGTGCACTTATTAATTATTTTAAATCATTCATAAAAAATAAAAAAAATAAAATAAAAAAAAATAAAAAAATAAAAATCATGATTTCAATGAGATTTAACACTTATGATTGTGATGTAGTCATAAAATAAACCAATTACGAAATTACTCCATGATTTAGTATCATGAGTCTATAACTCACAACAATCTTGAAACTCTATGTCCAGTAGGTACATGAAATTTGAAGATATATAAATTCCTTTCCTATATTTGGGGCCATCACATTTCCCTCCTAGTGGATCCCCATATTCTTGAAAATGGCTCTAATATTGCTTACTTTGTAATTACTAAATTTTATGTAAATTTGATATCTTTATGAGTATCAACAACATTGTTCAAGGCACCTCAATGTTTAGTTAGTACCTTTAGGTAACTCAAATACTTTTATCATGTCTTTTTTAACTTAAAATATCAAATATGTTGTTCACTTCACTATTGTGAGACTAATCCTTTTTCCATCATAGCTTACTATGATAGCTTATCACAACTTACCTTCATTTAGCTAGTTTCTTAACAAGAACCAGCTCCTAATTATTTGAATTTGGCAAACCTCCATGCAGATGGCTTGAACCAATTATTCTACTATTGTAACCAATTTTCGGTGACTCCCTTAATGAAAATACTTTTAGGTAGGAAGTTTCTTTATTTGACAACTTCCCAAGTAGTCCTAAAATCCAAGCTTACTCGTACCCGTAGGATATTACTAGATTGGACTTGTTCATAGTTGAATTATATTGTTTGCATTTAAATTTTCTTCTACTATATAGATTTATATCATATATAATATAATATATAAGTTACCTTACGGGTATTATGTTGTGTACTCCATATATTGTATATCGTTAACACTATCAAAATCCATCATTACACTTACTAGTGCTAAATTGGAAAAATGGATCCTAAAAATTTATACCATTCACTCAATATAACCCCAATTGACCCCTATTTATACATTATATTGTAATTATAATCTTTCAGTATCTCCATTCAAAACTTACAAAAGTTAAATATGCCCAGTCAGTCTCCTTGGGTATACCACTATACCATATATTTTCTTTATGTAATACAGGGTCCTCAACCCCATTTTATTCCCTTTTTTCGTTCCATATACATTTTATTGTGTGTATATTTCTTTTTTATTATTGTTTAGTTTGCATTAGGTTTCCAATATGTTATTTTAATGTGCAATGCACTCATTATTATGAGTGTTTAAGCTTGTTTCTATAGTCTCCTTTATTTTCCAACTTGCTTCCCATACCCAAGTGAGATTACTCTTTTGTTAGGGTTCAGAAATTTATTGGACCACTAATATTTCCTCCTCCAATAGATATATTTGTCAACATTCCAGTGTGTTAAGGAGGTAGTTATTACCAATCCCTTGATTACTTTCCAATTTTATCTAGTGGCAATATTAAGTATTATTCACCTTAGCACTAATGTATTCTTTACCCTTTTTTATCCCGTCTATTCTTCAATGATCTATATTTGGGATTTTCCATAATTTTAAAACATCTAATATGGAATATTAATTCTTATGAATTATTTGTCAAAACATGAATTTTATAAATTAGAAAAAGGGCTTACATACTCTAAATAGGTAATTATCATTTAGATAATCCCAACCTTTTCAGGTTGTTTCACACACAACACTCCCACACACCTATAGCTGATAGGAAATGTCACTTTGTCTATTACTCATGTACCCATTCTTCTAATTCGTTTGTGCATTGTCCTCGTCGTTCTAGATCATGAAATTCTCTCATCTACAATATGATGAGATATAATTTACTTAATTTATCATTTTTATTAAATAAATCCTCCAAACAATTGTTTTTCTTATAAGCTTCTAATATATCAACTCTTGTAGTTAAAGATGGCCTCAAACAATGAATGATTAGTATTTAGATAACTGATCTACCGTAATGAATTACTTCAATGTTCCCATGATAAATAGTTTTCACTTCTTTTTTCTTGGCTTGATAATATAGAAATTTATTTGGTTTATTATTCATTGCCATCTCTTAATTGGTGATTTGTGTCCTCTATTCTACATTGTTTTAAAACAACATAGTGGATATGGATTGGTGTTCATCATTTAGTTGCACCCAAACTTTCAAGATTTGATTTAAGGGTGCATAACATGGTTCTACAAACGAGGTTGTTACCACATTTCTAATTCTTCTTTTCTATGAAACAAAACACAGTCTTGTTATTATTTTCCCTTAAACAGGAAACCATGCTGAACTCTTTAGCTCTGATGCCACTGGTAATGTCCCCCCTAACTTCAAATTAAAAAAAAAAAAAAATATATATATATATTAATATATATATATATATATTATATATATATATATATATTATAATATATATATATATATATATTATATATGTTTTTACTTTTAACCTAGAATGATTATTATTAATATTTCAAAACATTAATGTGGATTAAATCATCCCATGTGAAACACATCCAAAAACAGGTCCAAGTAATATATAATTATTTAATTTCATTTTGGCACTAGTTCCAAACTTACATTTATAAAGTTATCATTCCATGGGTACAAGATACTCTTGGGTTTATCTTTGTCTCATTGTTGAAAGTATGATCCTTACCAATATGCATATATATTGTTAGAATTGAAGTTTGTGCATCAGTGTGGGATATGATTTTCTTTTGGAATCACACAATTATTTACTAGATTAATAGAATACCTCTCTCATGTTATAGTTTGGGAATTCAATTAATGATGGGTTATACATTGTAGTTCATATGTGAGTTTGCTTGAACATTCTCGATGTTTAGTTGTTGAATTATGGATGTGCTTGATGTACTATGGTCCTTGGACTATGCATTGGTTGACCCAACGACATAGGATCTAGGGTTTAGATCCAATGGTGTTGGTGAGAGGAGTTATGAAGGAAACTACCTCACTCCTTTTTGCACTGCCCTAGTTCATTTCCAACTTCGATTTCAAAAGGAAAATCACTCTGCAACTATGAGGATTCCCTTCCAACCAATTCTCAATCGTTACACTGCCATGTGCAATTTTTAACAATTTAAATGATTCTCTTACCTTTTTTATTTTATCTCCAGCACTACTGCATGTGCTTATGAGTTATTTTACCTATTGTAGATCAAAACCCTTACCGGGTTCTTTGTTCAGAATATTCTTCTATCTTGCGAAAAGTTGTAGTCTAGAGGGTAACCTGGTCTAAACCTCAACACCAAGTTTGGAACCACGATGTAACTAGTCATAAGTTAGACTCTCTATGATTCCTTTTCATGACGAATAATAGCAATACCTTCCTTCTTCTTCCAATTTAATGTTGAATTGGGTTATGCACAGGGTTCCTAAGGGATGGGGGGCATTCATTGTTATGAAACCAACTCACAAAAAGATAGAAAAGATATATCAACGCCTTAGAATTCAACCTCTTCGAGGGGGAAACATCCTTTACATTACACAAATGAATGATTCTTTGATGATACAAATGAAAAGACCTCCTTTCTATAGATAGGAGTCTAAAGGGTCATAATATAATCAGAACCGACATAACAATAATAATGTAAGGGCACAATAGTAATAATATGGGCACTACATCGGTACATTAATATAATAAGGGGGTTGTACTAATAACAATAAGGGGTTACACTAGTAGTATAGGGGCCTAACATGCCCTCTCCTCCAAAAAGTGTTCTCCTCAATGCTTGAGTAGTTCTTGATGATTTTGTATAAAATTCTTATCCTCCCATGTGGAATCTTCAATGGGTAAGCTCTTCCACTTGATGAGATACTCTGAAATTGATCGATTTCGTAGCTGATGATTTCTTGTTTCTGAGACTGCTCCAGGTTCCAATATGATTTTTCCTTCCTCTTTAATCTCTGGCAATATTGTTTGAATTGGGATCTTTTCAACTTTTGAATAAGTAGCCATACTTCTTTGTCCTTCTTCCATTCATCCCTTGCTTCATTTATCCAATCTAGTTGGATATTAGAAAGAGCACAAAACAATGCTTCCACATCCTCATTGTTTCTTGAGAGTGCGTCTGCAACAAAATTTTGCTTCCATTTTCTATATATGATGTCAAAGTCATAACCAAACATATTTATGACACATTTTTTCTGTTCTTCTAATGATAATAGTTGTTTTAAAAAGCATTTAAGACTATCATGATCCATTTTTACCTTGAAGTGTCTTGCCATTCGGTAAGGTCGCCATTTTTTAAGTGCATGTAGTATTACTAACATTTCTGTCTCATAAATAGGTTGCTTGAAATGTAGCAGTAAAAATACCCAATCACCTACATCAAAACATTTTTCACTATGATGTTGATTTACCTATTGTTTCATTCAATTTTGCACCAAAGTGGCATTATCCTTTAAAAGTTGGAGAACTTGTTGTTGATGCTCGATGTGATCTTTCACTGATTGAACCTTTTTCTTCTTGATATGTCCTTCTATCTTTAGAGTTTGGGGAGTGGTAATTTCTTCCAATCCTTTGCAAGATATGTTCAAATTCATTTCTTAATGCTCGATGTGATCTTTCACTTCTTGAACATTTTTCTTCTCGATATGTCCTTCTATCTTGATAATTTGAGGAGTGGTAATTCCGGCCAATACTTTACAAGATATGGTTGGATTCATTACTTTTTTCTCTGAGGTTGGTTCCTGGTGTATATACTCTTCTTTTGATGTTTCTTGATCCTTTTCTTCCTCCTCTTCATAATCTATGTAAAATAATTTCTTCTCAGTACACTTATGACCTTTAGTGCATTTGCTATCACAATTGTAACAAAGCCCTTTTTCTCTTTTCTCTTCCAATTGTTGTGGTGTAACCCTTGTAGGTTGTGGAAGGCTAGGAGAAAAAACACTTCCATCTTTATAGTTGTGAGGGGTTGACTTCCTTGTTGCCATAATTTTACTTTCCACTATGTCACAAAGCCCTTTTACTCTTTCCAATTGTTGTGGTGTTGTTCTAAAGAAGGCGTTGCTCTTTATATCCTCATAATGTGCTATCATTTCCTCTGTGAGAATTGACCATGTAACAAGTTGTTTACGAGAACAAAGCCCTTTATACCATAAAAATTGATCCGGTTCTAAATATGAAGTTGAAATACATACCTTTTATAATAGTGGTACACCATGTAGATCAAAATATTGCTCCATCTGAAGTATCCAATTTACCGGATCCTTGCCATCAAACTTCCCCATATTGCCTTTTCTTGATTTTAGGAGCTTGATATTGAAATGACTATAACTCTGTAATTTCGGTTCTTCCAGTTCTAAAATTGTGACCTACAGTAGCCCTATATGTCATGTTTCTAATGCTACCAGTCTGATCCAAATTGGATTCTCCAAGGAAGAGTTATGCCAAATCTCCCAAGAAGACCTGATTATAGACCTTTCCAAAAGAGCGAACTTGTATGAAGTGCCACATGTCACTGTTTTGACCTTTGGCTCTGAAAAATATATACAAGAAACTATAGTCCATCCTCTTTCTATACCTTCTTACAAAATTTCAATCCGATGCTCAAAGAGAAAGTTATGACAATTTTCCCCAGGTCACCTGTTTGGAATGTAATTCAAGAGTCTGCAAAAAGACCAAATTCCTGAGATTGTATCTCTGCAAGTATAGCACGAAAAGCTCTGAAATTCGAACCCGAGGTTCATTGCGATTTCATCTCAATTGGGTTTTTTTCGCTTCTAAAACGTCACAGAAAAACGTTATAGTGAAAATGCCACGAATACCTATTTGGAGGAGCGAAACCTTAGAATCCAAAGCTCTGATACCAAATGTTATGAAACTAGCTCACAAAAACATAGAAAAGATAGATCAACGCCTTAGAATTCAGCGTCTTCGAGGGGGAAACCTCCTTTACATTACACAAATGAATGATTCTTTGATGATACAAATGAAAAGACCTCCTTTATATATAGGAGTCTAAGGGGTCATAATATAATCAGAACTGACATAACAATAATAATGTAAGGGCTCAATAATAACAATATTGGGCTTCTATGGGGCACAATAGTAACAATATGGGCACTACATGGGTACATCAATATAATAAGGGGGTTTTACTAATAACAATAAGGGGTTACACTAGTAGTATAGGGGCCTAACATTCACTGCTGGTAACAGGTAATTCTACAACCTTGTTTTGAATTATTGTAGCTATAGAATTCTCCCTAAGTCTGAATCTACACTCAAAGGAAGATTTACATCCTCCTGGCATACATTCATTCCAGAGTTGGGAATATCCAAAACGTATAACTACATCCTTGGCTCTTGTTTTTGCAGGCTAGTGTGACAACAACCAAGCCCTTATCTAGGTTCTTGACTTTTTTGTTGCTTGCTTAAATTATAGTTACTCTAGGGTTACAGGGAGTGAATAGTTTTGAAGGCCCTCATGGCTTCTAAAAATTAGAGCCAGGTTAATGTTTGTCGAGTATATTTTCGTAGGGTTTGTAAAGGAACTCTAGTTCTTGTCAAGTTTGACTTATAACTATTTTGTTGTGAAAACTATTTAACTTGACTTCCAACCCTAATTGGAAATACTTCTTTCTTTGAAATTTGTATATCTTTTGTTAAGTGATTGGGACTGGGTTTGTAAACCCTAGCTGAAAACGTATAATGAGGGTTTGTGTGTTGTTTATTTTTTCCATTATGAATGTTCCTCTTGCATGCACATATTACTAATTAAGTAAATTTTATTTTTGTTTCATTCAGAAGTTTATAAGTCATACTCTTCCAAAATGTAATGTTTCTCCTCGTATATATCTTTCTTTCAATTCTTGTTTTTAAATAATCAAGAAGTAGTAATTCTATCTTGGGTTACAGTTGGTATATAATTATGCATGCGGTCTAATACCAATTTTTTTGTAACAGTTCCATATTAGTTCTCATGTATTTCAATGATTATGCGAACCTTATGGTATTTGTTTCAATCACATAATATCAACTATTATATGGTGATTTATGATAGTTTTCATTAGCCATAATCAGGCTTATTTTTCTTAATTGGTTGTAATTATTAATTGCAATAGTTGGCAGTACTTGCTTGTCGGTTTGACAGAGATTATATTAATGCCCAAAATTTGTGTTTATTTAAATAGGGTTAACAAGGATTGTTCTAAGCTAGCTTTGACCAAGACGACTTCAGCTTGGAACTAACCCTTATACATAATTTTTATTTTTAATGTAATAGGGATCATGCTATGCTAACTGGAAGAATTTGATTCCAGTCTTGGAATTGACCATGTTGCACAGGTACAATTTTACTTAGAAAATAATAGAATATGAAACTAATTTGTTTCCTTGAAAGCCTTAAATAATGTAGCTTACATAAAATTATTTCTCACCATTTTCCATCACAGATTCATATAGAAACCATTTAGAAATAATAACAAAAGTAAATAACATTTTAGAATGGTAAGTTATACGTATCGGCTTTTTTCTTTTCAATTAGATAAGTCAGTCATAAAACTACATGGCTTAGAATGTTCCTCCCAACCATGATTATCAATACCTCTATTGAAACCCCCCATAAGCCACCTTCATATCTAGAACAATTTCAAATCACTGATCTTCATAGGTTCGTGCAAGGCCACCTTATCCCAACCAAATTCAATCTAGGGTTTCAGATAAAGTTCCACTTGTCAAACAACTCAAGAACTTTATATCTGACAATGTCTTGCATCCCTATACAACGTCCTGTTAGAGGTCTCGTTTTATAATCTCACTCCTCAAAAGGTTGCCTCAGGTAATGTCTATCCCCTATTGGCTTCCGTTTTCCCATTTGAGATGTAAAATCTCTAGGGAGAGGAGTTGGGCGAGCAAATGCCTCTTCCTGTAACTATATTCAACTATTATGGAATATGAAACTCACTAAAACATTAATTTCCCCATAATTTTATGGTTGACTATTTTTTTTTAATAGAATTAAAACATTATGTTCATAATTTATTCCCTTATGAGCTTTTAACATGGTCCATTGTCTTCCAAGTAACTCTACAGAGTAAATCAAGTGTTTACACATTTACCAAGGGTATTTCATGTTTTGAGTGTATAAATCAATAAAATGTGATTTGAGTGTATAAATCAATAAGGGTTTTGAAAAATCATTTGATTGTTTATATCATTAAAATTATCATTCCAAAAAAAATGAACCAAAAAAACATCTAACATTTAAACTAATGTCATAATGTAATGTTGTGAACCATTTGACCAAACCATGGTTGAAAAAGTGCCAAAAATTAAACAACTACCATAATGTATCGTTGTGAAGGTCTGACTAAACCACAGTTGAAAAAGTTCCAAATTATTGGCTCTAAATAGCTCACGCCATTGTCTTCCTTTTATTCACATCCCTAGTGACAAATAGAGTACTCTCATAATTTGGCTCTTTAGCTTACGTCATTAGCTACATTTTAATCATATCCTTAGTGACAAATAGTGTAATGTCACTACTAGCAACTGTATGCTCTTTTTTTATAGCATGATGAAAGGAATCTTCTATATTTATTTTTGTAAAGTTATTAATTAATCTATCAAAGTAGACGTACTAGCTCATCATTCCCCGATGAGTGTGGTTTTTTTTACTACAAAACATCAACAAGCTCAGGATGGTGTTTTTCTGGCGAACGGGCAACAGAATGATCATGAGTGACATGAAATACATTTGGGTGGCGAAGGTGGAGGTGACCCTAGAGGAATGTGCCAAGCCACCCACTTAGTGCACAGTCCCCGATGCGTGGAGGAGGAAAAAGGTGTCATGCGAGGATGTCATATGGTGGGTTATTTGTGGCATTTATTTCACAAGGTTGTGGTACAAGGAAGTTGGTTCTAAGAACACCATCAAACATTTAGTTGAGTTTTTTGAAGCAAGAATGGAGGAACAAGCTTGTGGGAGATTGTAGGTTGAGTGGATTTTCCCTGACAAGCAATCATCCTGCATTTATGATAGAAAAATCATGGGTGTTTTTTGGCATGAGAAACATAGTCTAATTTTTAACACTTGGCGTCTAGAAAATGTATGGCATAGGGATTATTCCGATTTATGGATTAACCAAACCTCATTGGAATTATTATACATAGACTCTATTGATAATGCAGGTTTGCGAAGAGAACCAACGTCTCTAGGGTGGTGCCATATTGTTCTAACTCTTTCAAGGCATGTGTTAGCAGATTGTGTCTTTCATTATCAATTTCTTTCACAATTTATCCACATCTCTATCTTCAGACCAAGTATTTTGGTGAGCTAACAACCTAATCGCCTTGGTCCTGCTACCTTTAAGTCAAAAAAGTGTTATGCGTATCAATTCTCTTTGCACCCAGTATCTAACATGTATTTGTCTATCTATTTGGGCTTGGGGTGGTCATGTGGTTAGTCTAGGCCATTTAAATGCATATGGTGTAACTTTGGTATGTGTTCTTTGTGCTACACCCAAGTGCAAGTTTTTTCGTTGGATATATTCATGGGTGGTGGTTACTTTGAATGGATTCCTCTCTGTAATTTTCACTCAAACCCTGTTACTGAAAGAGTTATGAGGTCAAGGGACAACATCAAATGTATTTTATGTGTTTTACGCACTATTCCTCATCTGGGCCTTCTTTTTAGTTGGTTGTAGTACTCCCCTCAGACGATTTATAATCTCTTAAACCTTTTGACATATCCTTTAACTTCCCAATATTGGTTGTCATTGGATGGTTCAATGGTTCATTTTTTATTTGATTTTAATAGTGTGGGCTTTCGAATTGTTGAGGAGATATTTACGACATCTCAAGAGGATAATTTGTCTTTAGTTATGAACCCTAATTTGTGTAGACTCATGTTCGGTCAAAACATTCATTGTTATAGGTGCTTGGATGATGTCTATATTGGGTCCTTCTCATATCTAGTTGCATCTTCGTTTGTGGTAATTAGATGATTTGTGCCATGGACTTACCTAGCCATCCATCAAAAATTCTATTGTGGATTGTCCCATAAGTTTATCGTTAAGACTTACTACAAGTTCTCATGTCTAATGGCACCACAACCATGACTCATCAATCGAAGGGGAGGCTCATCTACGATGTTCTCATCTAGATAATGTCATCTCCTTGGTTGGGAGTCAATGGAAATTTTTTTTGATGTTATGCCTCTAAAGCTTTGAAAGGATTCAATCCTTTGAAGCACAAGAATTTGGTGAAAGGCTATACCATTCAAATTCTGGAGCATGTGAAAGGAAAACAAAGTGGGTACCAAACCCAGGTAAATGTGGAAAATGCAATCTACCTTTCCATGCACTCAATATTTTCATACTGACAGATGGACTCTCTGCTCCACATGGTGTTGAGAGACAAACATGTTGATAATTATAAGTTATTTGTGGGTCAGGAGGAAATTCAAAGGACAATGTAGGATATTAGATATGATATGGATGACATTGCAGTTCATTTGAACAAAATTGAGCACTACATCAATTCATATTCAGATATTGATTCCATAACACCCAAGAAAGGAAAAGCAGTCATCAACACTACACCAGTCAATACGGTTAGTGGGAATTCGTCTCCAAACCAACCATTAATCATTCTTGATGAATGGTTCCACCTATATTCTTCTGCTATCTAGAGTTCTTGTTATGTGTTTTCATGTTCTTTTGCTCCTTTATGTCACGTTTCTTCTATCACCATAGTATTACTGTTTTTGTCAATGGTCATCAATTGTATAGTCAATTTATCAAATTGCCAGTAACTATGGTATTTTTTGTATGTCTAAATAATCGTAACTCTTAGATTTATGAGGATAATAATTTCAGAAATAGTTAACAAGGTCAACACAATGTTACAAATAACATAAATTGTATTTTTTATTTTTTGAATATCAATAAAAATCTTGATTTGATATTACAAAAAAAACGACACACAAATTTAAAACTTCTTTTTTTTGCTTAAGCAAGAGTATTACCTTCTATTCCATTTAACAAAAAAGTTACAAAAATATTTTACAAACCACGGCACTGTGGCCCACAAGAAAATTGGGCCCCACAATACCCTAGAAACTGATCCATGGACTCTCAAATCGGGCCAAGGGCAAACAAAAATTTACCAACCACCCTCGACCGTGTGATCTGATTCCAAAGATCTAACGGTCGAGGGGAATATCAGAAGCTCAACTAGCACACCCTTAACAACCTTATGAGACCCGAAGAGAATTCAAAACTGTCTCTAAAGTCATATCAAGTCCACCTGGGGAGATAACTCACGGGATTTTTATCTGCCCAAAATCCATGAGATGCGAGCAAATCCTGAAGAAACGCAAAAAATAACACCAGTTGCAGACCCGAAGCCTCATTAAGACATAGTCTAATCAGTACTCGGGTCCATATGGGCTGTTAACTGGGCCGTTGTTTGCTCCACGAAATGCATAAGATATCTTTTAATTCTCCAACCTGCCCACCCATTACCCTGCGAAGACCTGCCCTACTGAAGACATGGGACAGTACTTTGGGCCAGTGCTAAGACCTGTCCTACATAAGTTTTCACGCCCGAGAACCCAAGGTATAAGTAGTTCCGTTTGCATTTACCCACACCAAAAAAACCAAAGGCCTTCATTATTAGTGTAGACCCAGAGTTGTTTCCTCCTATAGACCAAAAATCCTCAATTTCCATCATTCTTTATCAAGTCGATTTCCCCTACTTTGATAGATCTCCCTGTCTAAGTGCACTTGTCTGTCACAATCCTCCCTTAACCGTCCCTGGGGAGTCCTTGTCCATTCATATTTCGTGTAGCTCTTGGACCAGAGTACTCCTTCATTTGCCAATATGTCCGCTAATTTATTGGTTGTTCGGTACACATGAAGGAAACTCTATGTTCTCATGGTTTGGATGTGGGTTTGAATGCATTGATAAACTGGTAGTAACCTCTAATGTCTCAATACCTTGTCTAGTGCTAAGCCATTACAAATTTTCTTTAACGAATTAATTATCAACTCGGAATCCACTTCAATAATGGTATTCTTTAAATTTGAGTCCCTCAAGATCTTGATGCATTGCTCAAGGGCCATTAGCTCTGCCATGTTATTAGTGACCTTCCCCAAATGATAGTAAAAGATGGATTTTATGAATCCCTTTTCATCCCTTATGACTCCTCCATAACCAGCCATACCAGGGTTTCCTTTTGAGGCTCCATCTTTATTGCATTTCAAAAAACCAATAGGGGGAGGTTGGCAAAAATCCTTATTAACTGTTATATGATTTACAAACTTGTTTATACCCTGGGGGAAATGCCCCTTTAGCTCCAGTTGAAGAAGGATCCTCGCCTCTTGCTCTTGAGGGTTATCAGAAGGGTTTTTTATGAGGTTTCCTACAGTCTCTCTGATCTGCCTTCTAATCTGAGCCATGAAGGTCTGGGATGAACCAAATCTATTCTTGAATGTTGCGTTCTTTCTAAACATCTCAAATTAGAAAGCTTGGAATCAAAGCCCAAGCTTTGTTGATTATTTCATTCTCAAAGAAAATTTTTCTCCAATCCCTCAAAGTACTGGTGACGCTGCCAATGGCCCTATTTGTTTAACTAAAGATTGAAGCCACCTAATTCCATAGTGGAGGTGAAAAGGCATAGGTTGAGCAGGTGCTCCATAGATTCTTCTTGTAGTTCACATAGTAGGCATTTAGATGGACCAACTACCCCTCTTTTCCTGCGGTTTTCCCAAGTGATAGTTTTCCTCTATTGCACTAACCACATGAACAATTTGATTTTCATCTAGATTTGGTTCTACCAAAGGTCCTTCCAAACTTTATCAGGGTTTTGGAAGTCAAGCCCCAGAGCTATTCTCTTGGCCTTTTTTAGGTTAAAGTTTCCCTCGTTGTTTTTATCCCATCTTACTTGGTCTGAAGATGTTGATATAAGAATCTTTCTCTTTTCCAAGATGGTTGTAATAGCTTCTGCCTGGGTTTTCAATGGGGATTCATCACTGTATACCAAATTCTTCCATATTCTCCATTTACTTTCACTCTTGTCCTGCTCCTAGAAATCATTTACCCTGAGTAACCCTTTGTCATCAGTATCATTCTTGAGATCGACAAATTCCTTTTTAACCAATTTAGGTTCTTGTTGGCAATTATCTTCCCAAAACCAAGCAAGGTTTCCATCTCTGATTTCCTAAAAATTATGTTTCTGAATAATGGCTCTATTCTCCCAAGCTTTGTTCCAAATATGTGAGCCTTTGATGATCCTAGACATTCTAATGAAATCATTTTCTTGCCAATTCTTTTCATATTTTTGTTTCCATACATTGGCCCAAGGGGAAACCGATTCTTTCAACCATCTTCACCATAGTTTTTCCCCCGTGACTATGTTTAGGGTTCCAGGGTCATCAAGTCCTAAACCTCCATGTGTCTTAGGTTTACATAGCTTTTCCAAGGCTACCAATGCCCATTTCTTTTTCTCTTCCCCTTTACCCCAAAGAAAATCTCTTTGGATATTTCTGATGTGTTGCACAACTCCCTTTGGAGCTGGAAGGGCTAAAAACATGAAGATGGGGATAGTTTGAAGGATAGCTCTTATGAGCACTAGCTGACTTGCTAAATTCAGAGACCTATTTGTCCATTTCCATATTTTGTCATGGAGTTTATTTGTAACAGGCTCCCATGCTGCCTTGCTCAGAGGTTTGTCCGTCAGAGGCACCCCCAAATATTTGGAGGGTAGCGTGTCTCTTCAAAATCCTAGGATTCTAATGAGGTTTCTCTGAATTGTAATATCAGTATTAAAAAAGAAAATATTGGATTTTGTAAGGCTTACCTAAGTGCCCGCAACCTTAGCAAAGTCGTTCAAGATTTTCTTGAAGACCTGAGCTTCCTTGACAGTTGGTATACCCTGCAGCATGGTGTCATCCAAAAATTGTTGATGGGTCAAGGCCTCCCCATTCACAGTGAGTTTAAGACCCTATATTTTACCTTCGACTTTGGCATATTTGATCGCATTACCTAGCCCTTCCATCATGATAATAAAGAGGAAGGGTGAAAGTGGGTCTCCTTGTCTAAGTCCTCTTGAGGGCTGAAAGCTTCTGGAAGGTGAGCCGTTAAGCAGGATTAAGAAGCTTGAGGTGGTTACAAGGGCCATCACCCATCTTATCCAATTATTGTCAAATCCAAATGCTCTTAGTACTTCTTTGATATATGCCTAGCTTAACTTATCATAAGCCTTCTCTAGGTCAAACTGAATGATCATACCCACCTGCTTATTACTTTTAAGTGAGTGAACCACCTCATGAGCTTGAATGATATTATTAAGAATTTGCCTGCTTTCAACATATCTCGTTTGCTCCTCAGACACTAGAGTAGGAAGAAGGGGCTTAAGCCTGTTTACAATTATTTTGGAAATAATTTTGTACACCACATTGCATAATGCTATGGGACTGAATCTATCTGGTGTCATGGCATTATCCTGCTTTGGGATCAAGGATAGGAAAGAGGTATTGAGCGCCTTCAGAACAATTTTGTTTTTCCTTAAGTCCTCCACCACATCGAGTATATCTTGTTTGACTATATCCCAACAGGCTTTAAAGAAGTCCACGTTGAAACCATCCAGACCCGGAGCTTTCCCATTTTGCATTTCTTTAATAACTTCACTAACCTCCTCTTCATTCACTTGCCTATTCAGATTAAAATTGTCTTCTCTCATCACTAGCTTGGGAATGTGCTTTGTGAAGTCATTGATGAATTGTGCTCTATCCATGGGAGGCTCCTCTGCTATGCTTTGGAAATGTTGGACCAAAGCATCCTCTATTTCTTGGTGAGTATTAAGTTGCTTTCCTTGAGTGCCTTTGATTTTCGTAATCCTGTTTTAAGCCCTATGTTCCATGGTGGACTTGTGAAAAAACCTTGTATTCTTGTCTCCTTCTTTTAACCATTGTACTCTCGATTTCTGTTTCCAGAATATCTCTTCTTACATACATAAGTCCTCCCCTTTCTATTGTAGATGGTCCGCTTTTCCCTTACTCTCCTCAGTGAAACCATCTATGATCATGCTTTGGTTGATTTCCTGTAATTGTCGTTCGTCTACTGTTTTGGCTTCGAAGATATTGCCAAACTCATTCTTATTCCAATCTTTAAGCTTGTGTTTGATGTATTTCAATCTCTTATATAGTAGGAACATCTTTGTACCCTGAATCTGCATATCTTCTGCCCACCATTTTCCAATGTTGTTGGGGAAGTCCAGATGGGTATGCCACATGTTTTCAAACCTGAAAGGCCTGTTTCTTGGAGTTCCTATAAAAGAAGCTTCAAGTTGAATAGGCCAGTGATATGAGCCTCCAAAAGGAAGTATCATGGCTGATAAGTAGGGCCTGTGAGTAGAAGGTCCTCCGAAATAATGAATCTGTCAAGTTTCGAGGCCACCTAAGCTGCTCCTCCCCTTTTATTATTCCAGGTGAAGATACCATTACTTGCCTCTGTGTCTAGTAGTCCCATATTGTTTAAGAAATTTTGAAAAGTTATGGAATCTTTGCCTAGTGATCTAGTTCCACCTTTTTTTCTGATAGAGATTTGATCGTATTAAAGTCCCCTCCCAGAATCTAGGGAATATCTGGATGTCTTTCTCTTAACTCCTCCACTGAGGCTAGGAGCTCGAGTTTGTGATTTGGCTTTTGTGGACCATAAACATTTGTGATCGAATAAACTTCCTTGTCCCCCAAAGGTTGAATTACCATTGATAGATAGTTCCTGGATGCTTCGACATCTAGGATTCCAAATTTCATAGGGTTCCACATTGTTAGAATTCCCCCCGCTACTTTGTCTACTTTAACCTCTAGATATTGATACTTAATAAGCCATTTGCTGTGTATTTCTCTTATATTTTCTATTGAACATTTTGTTTCCTAAATAAATACCATGTTTGGTTTTTCATTTTTCATTCTATTACTAAGATTTCTCTGTTTCCTCTTACTACCTAGACCTCTAATATTCCAAGTTGTAAGCTTCATTAAGAAAGATTTATAAATGAGTAACTTCTAAGGTCTTTCATCTTACCTGAGTTGATCATGAGTTTTCCACATTCTATTAGCAACTCATTCTGTTTTTTTCTTCCTCTTTTTCTGCCTGGGTGCTTGAGAGCCTATCCCAATGTTGCCTCCATTGATTTAACCCCTCCGTTGTCCTGACTATCATGATTTCTTTTGACCCCCGCATTTTTTTCCTGAGTTCTCCAGAGGAATAGATGTTGCACTCTGTTAAACTCCTCTTGAGGTAATGACTCCACTCCTTTGGTTTTTCCTTGCTCTAGGAACTTTTCCATATTGAGATGTTGCCTTTCAAGGATATCCTACAGCTCATGATCCTCTGTTCCCACTTCACTTGTGGTCATGTCTTGGTCCCTCTCAAGTTCCATAGTGCTTGGTTGATCATCCTTATGTTGGCTATTTTTAGGTCTATCCTCCATGATATCCTCCTTTTCCTTCTCAACATGGCTACCTTCCATTTCCTGGTTCTCTATATCATTCCCATCTTCTTCTTCTAATATCTTGAATCTATTCTGACTAATCTGCTTTTCCTCATTGAATTTCTTCTAGTACTTTCTCCCTCCTCTACCTCTACCTCCCACTTTGGTAAAACTTTATGTATCTTTCCCAGAGGTGGCTTTACCACTACTCTCGATTTTGTTTAAAGGGCAGTATCTGAAGAGGTGCCCATGTTCATGGCATTTTCAGCAGCAGAAAGGAACATGCTCGTAGTCCACCATCTGAACCCAATCTTCATCATAGACCTCTAGAATAATCTCATCCAGTAGTGCTCCAGAAAGGTCCATTTCTACGCATACAGGAAAAGGAGGTATATTTTCCTCACAATGTGGCCTTTGATATCTTTAAAAAAAGCCCTAGTTTATTGCCTATGGCTTTTAATGATTCTCGCTGCCAATAATCTAGAGGTAGGGAATAGAGTCTTATCCATACCAGAACCGAAGTGAATGTCCCTTGTTCTGCAATGAAATTCATCACCCATGGCCTCATATAGAGGCCAGCGGCAGCATAGAAGTATGGCCCTCCTTCAAACACCCTGTCTTTATCTTTTAGATTTGTAAAAATGACTGTGAAGAATCCCTTGGATCCCAAGTGCAACTATTTCTCCCTTGGGCTTCCAATGATTCTTTATCCAAGAATTTAAAGCTTTCTTCGTAGGCCATAACCCCATGAATTTACATATCACAGCATGAGTAGCCATGTGCTCCCTATGCGCCCATAACGTTGGGTCACTTAACACCACTCTAGGTATGATGCTCGCCCTAGGTTTACATGGTCATGTCTGGCTTCTGTGAGCAGCTTTTTGGTTGTCTCCCTCTATTCTCCTCTTTTCTTACTTCTTCCTTCTTGTCTTCCTACTCCTGTGAGCTTCTATCTTCTTGTTTCCCTTTTCCTGAACTTCCGATTTTAGCTTCCAATGGCTTCTTGAAGCAACTGGAAACTGCCTGCTTGTAAGAGGGAGTGGAACTCCCCCCTCTCGCCCCTCCATGGTGCCCAACACTGGTCTTCTTCTACAACCCTAGCTTCACGCGTATTTCTCCCGCTCCATCTTGTTTTTCTCACACTTTCGTATATAAAACTTCAAATCCATCTCTATTATTAATTAAAACTTTCTCATTTTATTTTTAAATTCATATCTATTTATTATTAATATAGTTAATAAAATATAAAATTCATTGTTCGCTTTTTAATGCATTAATTTTATTATTATTATTATATTATTTTATATATAATATATAATATATATATATTATATTGTGTTAAATATAAATATGAGTAATGTATAACATTACTCGAAAGTATTACACTATTCCATTACTCATTGAGCTACTTTAAACTTCAATTTCTTATCCTCTGGTATTCTTGGTATGTTTTGACATTTTAATGCATTAGTCTATAACGCGACTTTTTGAAAGCCTTTCCGGCGGATTTTTCCAGTCAAAATCCGGCAGCAATTCATTGGAATCCCAAGTTCAATAGCTAGTTTCTGCACAATCAATGGCTCCCAGGTGTTTTTCAGGGCGCTGAATCCAAATATGCAGTTAAAAAACCATTTTAACTGCTAAAAATCGAGATTTAACCTCATTTCTTCTGCCGGATTCCGTCACCAGAATCTCCACAAAGTCGCATTATAGACAACTCCCATTTTAATAGCTAAACAAAATATGATATTAAAAATGAATCGACAATTAAAATGTTAAGAATTATATAATATTAAAAATAAATTAATATCGTTTTGAAATGTTTGAATTTAATGTTAAGAATTTATTGTGATTTAATGTTTGAATTTAATGTTAAGAATTTATTGGTTAGGCTCTGCCGCGGCTAGCTCTCCGGTCTGTTCAATTCTCTGTGCTGCTCGCTGCTTGCAACCATCCGAAATGGTAGAAACGCATTGTATCCCCTGACGAACTCTCCCAACTTAAAACCACATCTTGAAAAGATGTGTAATTACAAGATGAATTTTTTTTATAAAATAGGTCCTTTTGAAAATCTATTATTGCTATCACATTTATATTATTTTATAATTAAAAATGAATTAATTAAACATAGTCAGAAAATAATCATGGAATATTCCCAAAAAGTTATGCATATATCCAGTGATTAAAGGATTTTAATGAAACCTGGTTCCATTGGTTTTTCAAAATTTCGTATTTTTTTGAAAATAACTATTGTTACTATTACATAGATAAATATTTTATAAATTTAAAAACATATTAAAAAAATATCAAAATTGAACTTCCTTATTTAGAAAATAAGTTATCACTAATTAATTAAATTTTTAATTAGTTAAGAATATAATATTATTAAATTATAAAACTGAATATTTATAAAATTTTTATCATAATAGTGATATGAAAGTCATAGGGCTCTTGTTGGTTCAAAAAAATTGGTCAAAAAATTATTTTATGTGATTTCTACTTAAAGACTTTATTTAATTTATTATGGATAACACAAGCTTGAATACAAAAAATATTTATGTTAAATTTATTTTTAAAATTAAATAAAATATCAGTTATTAAAAATGATAAATAATGAGTAGTTTAGTTTTTTTTAAGTTTTGATATTGTATGAGTATTATTTAAGTTTAATTTTGATAGAAATAACTAAAGGTTTGTATGTTTCAGTTTAGGTAATTTAGAAATTTTTTAAAGTGTTGAATTGTATGTGTGATTTTTGTAATTTGTATAATCTAATTATTTAAAGGATTTTTAAGATGTTCAATTCATTTATACATTAAAAAATATAATTTAATAAAAAATTATATTTCTCAAAATTTAATGTTAATTAAAAAAAAAAAAACAAATATAAAACAACCCACCACTAACACAAATTTAAATATGTATCTTTTTAAACTGAAACGCAGTTACTACACAAACAAAAATTACATATCTTTTGAATTACATATCTTTTAAATCATATCTCTTTATTAAAGTAAATCAGATAATAAACCTAGTCAATCAGCCTAATTAAACCTACATAGTTTGATAGGTGTATGTAGAGGATAGCTGCAGATAATCTCGAACGCTATATATATAAATGGAGTTGTCTTTAGTGCGATTTTTTGGAGATTCAAGTGGAAAAAATTGAGGTTAAATCTTGATTTATATTATTCAAAATGGTTTTTAACTGCATATTTGGATTCAACACCCTGAAAAATCTCTGGGATACTTTGATTGTGCAGAAATTAGCTATCAAATTTGCGATTACAATAAATTGCTGCCGAATTTTGACCCAAAAAACCCACAAGAAAACTTTCCAAAAAAATCTATTTAAAGAGAACTGCCATATAAATGAAATATCATCGTCTGAGTATGTGTTTAAACCAATGCGCTGACGACCTCGGATATCGTTTTAAATTGTCTTTATAATCCACGTGATATAAACCGAATCGATAATTATAACCGCTCGACCACTCAAAACTGTCCATCAAAGACCAAATTATATAACCTCGGACATCCGCTCCCTCCCTGACATTGATTTTATTACATTGCAAAGAAATATCAGTAAACCAAATTCTACACAGCAATATGGTCGAATAACTACAGAATTCACATGCATACATACTTTATGCTCTGAAGCAGGTGTGACAAATGTTCAGAATGGTACTTCAGTCGCCCAGAATCGTTCAATGCCCGTTGAAGCGGGGTTGTGCCATTGTCAAAATCAGCATATCCTGTTAAAAATAAATGGTGTTCTTAATCAACAGATGCATATTTTTGACAAGATGAAAATCCAACTCTATGAATGAACCTTAAAACCTACTTACCAGTCTCAGTGATGTATATGGGGGGATTGTTATAGCGGTGCTTTATATAGTTTATTACGTCCCTTAGTCCAGCTGGGTAAGACCTGAAATCGCTCACACCTTCCTGCGAAAGTATGTGCAAGCATATATAAATATAAATTCCAGCCAACATGTTTTGCAAAGTCTACGAATCAACTCGAGAAAAATTTACAGGGGAAAAAATCTCAAACCGCATACATCTGATCCAATGTACACTCCATTTACTTGATCTGAAACGAAGAGCAATTACCCAGATGAAATAATTATAATAGGACTGCAAACTTGATGTATCAGATATGGTTCATTAATTTGCCATTAAAAGGGATTTCGATTCAGCGCAAATTATACTTACATGAAACATTACAACGGGCATCTAAGACAAAGTCTGTCTTCAGTGGATTTGGTGGATTGGGATTATTGGTGGTATATTGTGTTGTGTAGTAGTTATAACCAAGAAAGTCGAACGAGCCTTTTAGCTCTTTTGCCTCTTTAGCAGTGAACCGTGGTAGCCGTGATTTAACCAACCTTCTTACAGAATCAGGGTACTTCCCTAATACCAGAGGATCCAAAAACCTGTAATCCAAAAAAATTATTAGTATTCCTATTTCGAGATGACAAGTTTTTGGGGTTGAAATCCAGTAAAGTCGAACTGAACATTTTGTTCATAGATACCCGAATTGATAGTGAAAAACATAAACCCTTGCATACCATCCTATTCTGAAATCAAATGCTCTGCGGGCAGCCCGTTGATCAAGCTTAGACTTTGAGAATGGTACCACCCAGCTCAGTACAAGGACTATGCCTATGGAACCTTTCTGAATCCCCTGCAATTAGTTTTTCCAAATTTACTCCAGTAATGTATATTTCTTTCATAAATTTATATGGCTAGATTTAACATTGGGCATAATCTCACCTGGTATTTAGTCCTGTATAATTTTACAACGGCACTATGCGCAAGAAGCATATTGTGGGTTACAATATAAGGCTCGGTTGCCGAATTTCCCGCTGTGCAGTTTCCAAATCCAGCTGAACAGCGGCCCGGTGCGTGAATGCCTAAATCATAGCCACCAACTGAGAAGACCAGCGGTTCGTTTACAGTTACCCAGTATTTCACACGGTCTCCAAAGGCTCGAAAGCATTCTTCTGCAAATATGCTAAAGTCCTCCCTGAAAAAGTAAACTGTCAGAAGTTTTGCTGGTAAGATTTCAAAATATTCCGGAAATGTGTAATAGAGATAAAGGATGCCTAAGATTTCAAAATATTCGGGAAATGTGTACCAGAGATAAAAGGATAATTAAATTTGGAAAAAAATAATTATGTTTTAGAAGGTGGATGGAAGAAGAATGACCAACTCACAATGAGATTTACTTATAATTGATTTATTGATTTATTTTTAAAGATGAGGTTGATCATGGGTGGGTAGGGGTCTGCCGGGTTTTATGTGGATTGTTTATGGGTGTGGTCAATTATTTGACAGGTTCGAGCCATATCCTTCTTATTCCCAAATATTGAGGGAATCAGCAAGAAATAGATATTTGGTGGTCAATTATTTGACAGCTTCAGGCCATGTCCTTCCTATTCCCTAATATTCAGAGAATCAGTAAGAAATAGATATTTTTAATGTAATAACTGTATAAATATTTTTTTATATCTTAGAAAGTGATGGAAAAAGAATAATCAACTCACAATGAGATTTACCCATAAATAAATTGTTTTTAAGATGAGGCTAACCCTGGGCCAGCTTACTTATTGAATGGAAGAGAAAAAAATATACTTCCATTAAGAAATAAAAGTAGATAAGTTTTCTGTAATAACAATAAAACTTCTAGAAATCTAAATCAACATAACATATTACTTCTTTTAGTAGGCTTCTTTGACAGCAAAATACAGTTCTACTGAAAATAAAACTTTCTTCCTGATGACATGAAGCATAGCAAAAAACTAAAACAGAGTGAAACAAATGATTCAGAGAATGACTATTTAGGAGTTTTCAAAATTTTAAGCACCCCAAATGGCAGGGAAGGCTGTTGTCAAAGGCTTAGTAACTAATCTTTAATGAGATGCTTATCATTTAGGATTGTGTAAAGTTCAGTCAAGTTTGAATATTCTAGATATAATTTTAAAATTAACAAATATACAATTTGTCAATAGGAATTAAATGAGTGGGGGTTGTATATATGCCCACAGTTGGATAACTGGGTACCAAAATCCAACCATGGGAGCATACAACCTCAGCTCATTTAATGAACATTCACAAGCTACCTATTTTCAGCATATGCAACCCCAGCTTATTTAATGTCATCCACAATCTCAGTTCATTTAATGCCCATTCACATGCTACTTATTTTCAGGATATACACCAACTCCAGCTCATTTAATGCCCATTGACAAACTAGTTATTTTTAGACAATTTTAATTCCCAAAATGATTTCTATCTTCAATATCCCCCATTAAATTTAACTTTAAAAATGACTGTGAACAAAGCAAACGAGGCAGAGAATTATAACAATGAATCTTACACGACTCTTTTGCTACGGAATCCCCCGTACTCATCCTCCAGAGCTTGTGGCATGTCCCAGTGAAACAGTGTGACAAAAGGCTCTATACCTGCATCAAAACTCAGACCCATGTACAGAAAGGCCACATACATGTAAAGCTTTACACAAGGCTACCAGACAATTTAGTTTAATACCATTCCTGAGCAGCTCGTTGATGAAATTATTGTAATAAACGATTCCCACTTTATTGACTGGTCCGTGTCTTGGCGACCCCTCTGTTAAAAAATGGAAACAAGAGAGTTACCGAAGCCAATGGTCACAGAAAATCCATTGTCGACTCATTTATAAGTCAACTTACTAGGAAATATGCGTGACCAGGAGATAGAGAAACGATAGACGTCCATTCCCATGTTTTTGAGAAGCTGCACATCTTCCTGCATGCAGGTTACAAAATATATTAATTCCATGAACACTCAAAAGAACTTCAGGTCTTCAAATACTTTTAATTTGTACCTTATAACGGTGGTATTGATCTACTGCAACATCCCCATTCTTCCCATCAGCGATTTTACCTGCATTAACGTTCAAGAACACCAAATAAATGCACATAAGGCATCCCACTTAATTAAACTACCCAGCTCTTCATATTAGTAATGGGTCTGCATGTATAGGCCAGTGAAACCTGGAGTGTGGGAGAATGTATCCCAAATGCTTGGGCCTTTGCCACCCTCATGAGCAGCTCCTTCCGCCTGTAAAACAAACAGAATTTGTGAAGAACTAAACTATGAAACCAGGGAAGCAGTGGGCTACATAGTGTGTAAGTAATGAATATAGGTGTAGGTGGTACTAGTGATGAAAGTGGAACCTGATAAGCAGATGACCCTGCACCAAATTTGAAACCCCTTGGGAAGCTGCTTCTACCTAGCCTTGGTGAAGCTACTGCAGCTACAATGTGCAGCATGTAGACTGAAAGCAAACAGACGCAAAATGGCCTTAGGACTGGAATTCCTGCCATCACACCAGTTCTTGACCTCGACTTTGAGTTGAAGTATGATGCCCAGCTGCAATTTATAGGCAGCAGATTTGTTATGACGAAAGGGTCATTACAAGGCAAATATTAGAGCATGTCATCAGATGGATCTGATCTTCTTTTCAACAAGGAGCCGTCCTATTTCATCAGTAGAAAAGACAAATACGAATACGATGTTGCTGAGACCATCCATGCCGGATCACGCTGGCTGACAATAAAATAAAAAATGAACCGTGTGTCAGATATTATTCGCCCAAACCGGGGTGGGCTAATCGCTCGTCTTTTCAACAAGGAGCCGTCCTATTTCATCAGTAGAAAAGACAAATACGAATACGATGTTGCTGAGACCATCCATGCCGGATCACGCTGGCTGACAATAAAATAAAAAATGAACCGTGTGTCAGATATTATTCGCCCAAACCGGGGTGGGCTAATCGCTCGTTCGTTCTCAATTGAAGGACCACAATGCCTGCCATTATTATGTGAATAAAAAGAATAGAGTTGTGTGATTTTTTGGAGATTTTGGTGACGGAATAATTGAGGTTAAATTTTGATTTGCTGCAGTTAAAATGGTTTTTTAACTGTATATTTGAATTCAGCACCCTGAAAAACCCCTGGGCCACTTTGATTGTGCAGAAACTAGCTATCAAACTTGCGATTCCAATAAATTGCTACTAGATTTTGACCGGAAAAACTCACAAGAAAACTTTCCAAAAAATCTCATTATAAACAACTGCAATAAAAAATGGAGTTTTCCAGAACCGGGTGGTCCGACGAACCACAATGCTCAGCCCTATATTATAAAAAAAAACAGAACATAGTGCCCGGCCGCTATATTGCATTATCTTTTTCCACCCATCTTATCGATATCGAATCTTACGGGCCCGGTGCAATTTGCCTGCGACGATGACACATGAGGCCGGCCTGTGACCGAAAATGAATAAAATGAAATTGAGGTTAAATCTTGATTTGTTGCAGTTAAAATGGTTTTTTAACTGCATATTTGGATTCAGCGCCCTTAAAAACTCTTGGGACGCTTTGATTGTGCAGAAACTAGTTATCAAACTTGCGATTCCAATAAATTGCTGCCGGATTTTGACCAGAAAAACCCGTAGGAAAGGCTTTCAAAAAGTCGCATTATAGACAACTGCTAAAGTAAATATCGTTGATATACCCTATCCCCTTATATCAAGTATATGTATCATCTACATTTTCCAATATGATTGATATACACTTATAAGCTTATATCAACCATATTAAAAATTATTATGGATATTTAGGATTATTAATAACTATTTAAATAACTATATAAAATTACTAATAACTACTCCAATATTAACAACGAGATTATTTATATATATTACTCTATAAATATTATATTAATATTATAATAATTATATAAACTCCTAATATATATTAATTAATAATAAGAATAACTCATAATAATATGGTTAAGGCCCTCTTTTATCAATTCCTTTATATCAGAACCCAATCACCCTGCTAAAACCTCCTATCGGAACTTTAATCAACCTTTGAGCCTTCATATAAGACTTTATTGAAGTCTTTCATTAAACCTTCCTATCGGCGCCTTAAAACCCTTCATAACCTTTGTTTATGACTCCTAACCCCGTATATATAAGCTTTTCCTTTATGAAGCATTTGTTATATATAATTAACACATGAAAACCCTTTATTGGCATTATTTCCCTTATAACCCATTTACAAAGGAAAATACATGCAAACCATACCTTTTCCACTTCTGGTACGATCTTGGCACACTTAACGAGGATCACCTTTATCGCTATCACAACTTGCCATTCCCATGCTCATTTTAACACACGACTCCATCTCCTCCGATATGTGTATAAGTCGCGCTTAATAAATCTTTGGGTCCACTCTTATCTCATACCCCAATACTCTTTACCCCGATCAAAATACACTATTGGCAATTATTCCATGAGAAATGTGCTAACACGCAAAATGCATTATCGGCGTGGTTATTCCATAAGAAATGGAATAACACTATCGACACTTTGCTATCACGATTCAATTTGACTTGTCGATATGCGATTAGCGATTAGATCTGAGCCATCAATCTAGACTCTCAATCCGACGGTCCATGATGCATCGCATTATCACAATTAGTCTTTTCAATGGTCGGACCCCATTCTCTCCAAAGCACTGATCTGACCAAACTTCCATACCCAATAAGGGTATAGGGCAACTTTTATAAGTTTTCAAGTCCGCTTTACGGATCCACTAAGTATTTTTGCGCGATCTCTCAGTGTAAACTGGAATTCATTGCCTTTGAAGGATTCTCATTTACACTGAGAAATCGTGCAAAAACACTTAGCAGATCCATAAAGCAGACTTGAAAACTTATAAAAGTTGCCCTATACCCTTATCGGGTTCGGAAGTTTGGCCGGATCAGCGCTTTGGAGTGAATGGGGTTCGACAATTGAAAAGACTGATTGCGATAATGTGATGCATCATGGACCATCGGATCGAGAGTCCAGATCAATAGTCTAGATGTGATCAGAATTCACATATCAGGGAGGTCAAGGATTAACAGTTAATGAATGTTGTGATAACGCAATGTGGCAGAACGTCGATACACCGATAGTGATAAATCGACGATCGTAGGAATTGGAAGTTGGGTGTCAACAATTGGAGCTACAAAAAGGTCGGAAGAGCAGACCCGATCATCTTTATAGATGAGGTGTATGAATTTTGAAGTCCAAACTAAGGGTTCGGAGCAGGTTTTCATGGTTTTCCAGTATATTTCCCGTATTCTGATAGATGAATGGTTAAAGGGGTTTTAAGGCTTAAAGGCCTATATGTAATGCTTTCGATAGGATAAAAGCTCCGATAAAGTTATATGGATCCGATTTAATGTAAGTCCACGGTTGAAAGGCTCAAGGCCTAAAGAAATGTTTCTGATAGGCTTAGTGGGCCATAACCCACAGGCCTCAAGATCGATATTTTTTTAAGGAAAGGGATTTTGGTTAACCCCCAAGATCTCTTTTCATCAAAAACCTAAGATAAACAAAAGGGACTAATATTATAAACCCGAGGAACGAATAAACCCAATGGTTTAATATTATAAACCTAAGGAATTATTGAACCCAACAGATAAATATTAAAAACCTAAGGGATCAAGAAGTGCAAGGGATTGATATTACAAATACAAGAGATTAATAAAGATAACCATGATTGATATTATAAACCCAAGTTAATAATAAACCCAAAGGATTAATACTAAAACCCCAAGGAATTATGAACCCAAGGAAATAATATTAAACCCAAGGGACTAATATTATAAACCCAACATTTCTAAACCCTAATATAAATATTAGAAAGACTAAAATAAACATGGTTTATTTTCATGGTGAGACAATCCTTGTCACGATGTGACATTTAACCATGGTTGACCATGGTTGTCTATGATTGAAAATGGTTGACCATGATCGATATTATAAACCTAAGGGAATAATAAACCCAAGGGATTGATATTATAAACCTAAAGGAATAATAAAACTAAGGGATCAATACTAAAACCCCAAAGGTTTATGAACCCAAGGAAATAATATTAAACCCATGGGACTAATATTATAAACTCAAATATAAACACTACAAACACTAAAATAAACATGGTTTATTTTGATGGTGAGACAATCGTTGTCACAATGCGACATTCAAACATGGTTGACCATGGTTTGCTATGACTAACAATGGTTTACCATGATTGATATTCTAAATGCAAAGCAATAATAAAAAGAAGAGATTAATACTAAAACCCCAAGGGATTATGAACCGAAGGGAATAATATTAAACCCATGGGACTAATAGTATAAACCTAAGGAACTAATAAACCAATGGTTTAATATTATACACCCAAGGAATTAGTGAAACCAACGGATAAATATTAAAAACCTAAGGGATCAAGAAGCGTAAGGGATTGATATTACAAATACAAGAGATTAATAAATATGACCATGCTTGATATTATAAACCCAAGTTAATAATAAACCCAAAGGATTAATACTAAAACCCCAAGGGATTATGAACCTAAGGAAATAATATTAAAACCAAGGGACTAATATTATAAACCCAACATTGGTCAACCCTAATATAAATATTAGAAAGACTAAAATAAACATGGTTTATTTTCATGGTGAGACAATCCTTGTCACAATATGACAAGGATTAATAAAGATGACCATGATTGATATTATAAACCCAAGTTAATAATAAACCCAAAGGATTAATACTAAAACCCCAAGTGATTATGAACCAAAGGAAATAATATTAAACCCAAG
>APFE030648525.1:0-26795 GCA_000404065.3 Pinus taeda | reverse complement strand
ATATATTATGTTATATAAGTCTGGCGGGTCCGCAACGCATGCAAAAATGGACTAATATTATAAACCCAACATTGAGAAACCCTAATATAAATATTAGAAACACTAAAATAAGCATGGTTTATTTTCATGGTGAGAGAATCATTGTCACGATGTGACATTTAACCATGGTTGATAATGGTTGACCATGATCGATATTTTAAACCTAAGGGAATAATAAACCCAAGGGATTGATATTATAAACCTAAGAGAATAATAAACAAAGGGAAAATACTATAACCCCAAGGGTTTATGAACCCAAGGAAATAATATTAAACCCATGGGACTAATATTATAAACCCAACATTGTTAAATCCAAATATAAACACTACAAACACTAAAATAAACATGGTGAGTCAATCTTTATCAAAATGTGACATTCAACCAAGGGACTAATATTATAAAACCAACATTGGTAAACCCAAATATAAATACTACAAACACTAAAATAAACATGGTTTATTTTGATGGTGAGACAATTCTTGTCACAATGCGACATTCAACCATGATTGGCCATGTTTGACTATGATTGACAATGGTTTACAATGATTGATATTATAAACCAAACACAATAATGAACCCAAGGGATTGATATTATAAACCCAAATGAACAATAAACCCAAGGGATTAATACTAAAACCCCAATGAAAAATGAACCCAAGGTATTAATACTAATTGCCCAAGGGATTATGAACCCAATGGAATAATATTAAACCAAAGGGGCTAATACTATAGACCCAACAACATTGAAGCATGGGACTAATGTTATAAACCCAACATTGGTAAACTCAAATATAAATACTACAAACATTAACATAAACATGGTTTATTTTGATGGTGAGACAATAAACCCAAGGGATTAATACTAAAATCCCAAGGGATTATAAACTCAAGGGAATAATAAACCAAGGGATTGATATAATAAACCCAAAGGAATAATAAACCCAATGGATTGATATTATAAACCTAAAGGAATAATAAACAAAGTGACAAATAATAAAACACCAATGGTTTATAAACCCAAGGAAATAATATTAAACCCATGGGACTAATATTATAAACCCAACTTTGTTAAACCAAAATATAAACACTACAAACACTAAAATAAACATGGTTTATTTTCATGGTGAGTCAATCTTTGTGAAAATGTGACATTCAACCAAGGGAGTAATATTATAAAACCAACATTGGTAAACCCAAATATAAATACTACAAACACTTTGATGGCGAGACAATTCTTTTCACAATGCGACATTCAACCATGATTGACCATGTTTGGCTATGATTGACAATGGTTTACAATGATTGGTATTATAAACCAAACACAATAATGAACCCAAGGGATTGATATTATAAACCCAAATGAACAATAAATCCCAAGGGATTAATACTAAAACCTGAATGAACAATAAAGCCAAAGGATTAATACTAAAAGCCTTAGGGATTATGAACCTAATGGAATAATATTAAACCATATTTACCTAATACTATAGACCCAACAACATTGAAGCATGGGACGAATATTACAAAGCCAACATTGGTAAACCCAAATATAAATACTACAAACACTAAAATAAACATGGTTTATTTTGATGGTGAGACAATTCTTGTTACAATGCGATATTCAACCTTGATTGACCATGTTTGGCTATGATTGGCAATGGTTTACAATGATTGGTATTATAAACCAAATAGAATAATGAACCCAAGGGGTTGATATTATAAACCAAAATGAACAATAAACCCAACGGATTAATACCAAAACCCCAATGAACAATAAACCCAAGCGATTAATACTAAAAGCCCAAGGGAATAATAAAACCAAGGGATTGATATAATAAACTCAAAGGAATAATATTTGCGACATTCAACCAAGGGACTAATATTATAAAACCAACATTGGTAAACCCAAATATAAATACTACAAACACTAAAATAAACATGGTTTATTTTGATGGTGAGACAATTCTTGTCACAATGTGACATTCAACCATGAGACCATGTTTGGCTATGATTGACAATGGTTTACAATGATTGATATTATAAACAAAATGCAATAATGAACCCAAGGAATTGATATTATAAACCCAAACGAACAATAAACCCAAGGGATTAATATTAAAACCCTAATGAGCAATAAATCCAAGGGACTAAAACTAAAAGCCCAAGGGATTATAAACCCAAGGGATTGATATTATAAACCCAAATGAAAAATAAACCCAAGGGATTATAAACCCAATGGAATAATAAACGCAAGGGATTGATATAATAAACCCAAATGAATAATATTTGCGACATTCAACCAAGGGTCTAATATTATAAAACCAGCATTGGTAAACCCAAATATAAATACTACAAACACTAAAATAAACATGGTTTATTTTGATGGTGAGAAAATTCTTGTCAAAGTGCGACATTCAACCATGATTGACAGTGGTTTACAATGATTGATAGTATAAACCAAACGCAATAATGAACCTAAGGGATTGATATTATAAACCAAAATGAACAATAAACCCAAGGGATTAATACTAAAACCCCAATGAACAATAAACCCAATGGATTAATACTAAAAGCCCAAGGGATTATGAACCCAATGGAATAATATTAAACCAAAGGACCTAATACTATAGATCCAACAACATTGAAGCATGGGATTAATATTATAAACCCAACAGTGGTAAACCCAAATATAAATACTACAAACACTAAAATAAAGATGGTTTATTTTGATGGTGAGACAATTCTTGTCACAATGCGACATTCAACCATGATTGACCATGTTTGGCTATGATTGGCAATGGTTTACAATGATTGATATTATAAACCAAACAAAGTAATGAACCCAAGGCATTGATATTATAAACCCAAGGGATTGATACTAAAAGCCCAACGGATTATGAACCCAATGGAATTATATTAAACCGAAGGGCCTAATACTATAAACCTGACAATGGTAAACCCAAATGTAAATACTGCAAACATCAAAATAAACATGATTTAGTTTGATGGTGAGACAATCATTGTCAAAATGCGAGAATCGACCATGGTTTACCATGATCGATATTATAAACCTAAGGGAACAATAAACCCTTGGAATTAATATGGAACCCAAAGGAATAATAAAACAAAGTCATTAATACTAAGACCCCAAGGGATTATGAAACCAAGGGAATAATATTAAATCCAATGGACTAATATTATAAACATTAAAATAAACATGATCAACCATCATTGATTTACATATTGAGACAATTCCTACCACAATTCCATGTTGGGTCATGGTCGACATCATAATAAACCATGTTTGACTCGGGAATAATAAACCCAAGCAATTGATATTATAAACCCAAGGGATTAATACTAAAACCCCAAGTGATTATGAACCTAAGGCAATATTATTAAACAAAAGGGACTAATAATATAAACCCAAGGGAATAATGAACCCAAGGGATTGATATAATAAACTCAAATGAATAATAAACCCAAGGGATTAACAATAAAACCTCAAGGTTTTATAAACCCAGGGAATTATTAATATTAAAAAGTTGAAGAATGAAGAAAACTAGTAATTTGATATTACAAACCATTAGGAATTAATAAAAACCCAAGGGAAAAATATTAGAAACCTGTTGTGCTATACAAAAACCCTCCCCATTTCAAAATTTTTATATAAAAATTTTAACAAGAAATGGGTCCCTTTTTTAATAAACTTAGCTAAAATCAATAGTTCTAAATAATAAGTCTTTTTTCTTTTAGGATAACTTCAATAACAATCGCATTTTGCAAAAAATCCATATGATAAATGAAAATCCCTATGATGAGGTCCGATCCAATGTAAACGTGAAACAAACCTTGTCATAAGATAAACTATAAATGAAACATATCGCATCACGCACGTCTTTTGGCTAAAAGATGGACTTAATGTTTCCTTTGGCATTCCCCGATGCGATAACACAATCAGAAAGCGCATATCACAAATTTCTTAAGGAAACATTCCATGGGGTCATACAACTGCACCGATGCGACAAGGCAATCGCAATCGCGCATCGGTAAGGTCCCGAAACACATAACGAGTGTACATTTGAGATCCGCCCATGTGATTTCATCATCATAAATAAAGCCGCGCTTGTCAATAAAGTGGAAATAATATGATTAATCGAATGCTTGCGGGTTTTAAGAGCATAAATCATTATTAAATGATAAATAAATGATTTATTGCTTTCTTAAAGACTATCTCACCTCCCTATGACAACTCACTCTTTATTGCAATTGGAGCTATACGAAGGAAATGGCTAAAGCATAAAGTTGGGCCTATCGATCTGCGATATGCAATTGTTGCTAATCGCTAATCAGGAAACTCACCATATTTGCTTTAAATAACCGTTATGAATATGTGCAATGCCATATATCATTTTGGCATTTAATGATCACGATGGGTAGTTGCTGAAATCATTAATAAAGCAGTTATGGTTGAATCGTTCGAGGATTTCATCCGTAGTAACATAATATATCAAATTCATATCACTTATTGTGCTTAATTGTTGTTAATCTTGTGTATTGTGCATTATCTTGGAATAGATTTTCTCCTCCGTTACGTTCATCTGTTTCTTTTGCAAAGCAAGTTTGAATTCATCAATTCAGGATAAATGTCAAAGAAATCAAAGAAAGTAAAGATTACAGTCTTAACCAAAGAGGAACCAGTAAAGAAGGGCTTGATACATGATACTGCCTGCGCCGACCTGGGCAAAGCTTCATGGGAAAGCATATACAATATATTGGAAGTTGAAGATCCAGAAGTAATTGAAGAAGAAAAGGGAACAACTGATTCCAATGACAAATCAGAGAATACTCTCAAGGATTTGGCCTGCTCTTTTCTCCACAGAATAGCTGCCCGCCCCATAATATTACCCTACAATGACTTAGTTACATGGGTAATTGAGAGCATCAACATAACAGATAGAGCATTTTTTACGGATGATGGAAGGATGTTCAACTCATTCAAAGCAGAAGATATAAAAAATATGTACCATTTGGTGGAACCAAAGAAGCATTACAACAAGGCATTTATCAAAGCCTTTGCTAAACAAAATGGCGTGGAATCAGATCCTATCAGGTAGTGGAGGCATTACCCAAACAAACACAAGCATGAATCATCATGTATGTATTTTGTTGACTACTTAGCTTCTCCTTACTGCTATGTTGGTGCTATGATATGTAGACTCTTTGGAGTCTTTGATTCCGCTAGGTTTTCAATTGAAATGGTTCCTTTAATGGAGGCAGTGGTTAACTCGTATATCATGGATTGGGAAACCATTTTGTCTGATAAAATGGCCAACCATATCCTCGATTATAGAAGAAATAGGTTCGTGACTACCCGGTCAATGCCCTCATTTTATATGAGTGCCTACATTATGGACAATATCTGTTTCAATTCCGATTACCCCATTCTAGGTTGGAAATGGACTCCACAAGACCCAACCCCCATTCACATCTATCATAAGGAATTGTGGAAAACCCATTATAAAAACCATGTTTATAGAATGTGTCATGGTTTTGTCTTGCTTGTTCATTATGCTATATTCAATAAACCCACTCCTCGGTTATCCGATGAGCCTGGTTTCGACTTAACATCAATTGGTAATCAATTTGCTGAAGAAAAGTTCACCTACATTAGACTTTTTGGAAGCACTACTTCTCCACATGTTCTCCCCTTATACATTCTCGATAAACTATTTGCCAGGGAAATAACATATCAAATCACAAACAAAGGGATGTCTAGAAACCTAAAGGACTCCAAAAAGAAAATGTGCCTTCATTCCCCCTCCCATGTGGTACTTTCACACTGCATGAATTCAAACATGTAGTCAAAGAAGCAGAGAAAATAAAAGCGCTAAATTTAGCAATCATTCCAAAGAGGCAATATGATCCAAAAGCAATAGCCTATAACTTCACCTCTCATGTCAAAATTTCCAAGTTTGAACACGAGAAAGATGATTATGATGATTTGTTCAGCTCATATGAGTTATTTTCTCAGGTAAAACAACTTGCAAAAATCAAATTGGGAGCAGAGGGAGTATAATCATTTCTAAACTTTAGAACAATGAGGTTGCAAACTCTACCAATGTACTTATTAAATACCACCCCTATTCTACAACATGAAGGCCAAAGTGAAGGAAAAACTACCCGACAGATTCCTGAAAAGCAGAAGAGCCCTGAAAGGCAGAGGACAAAGCAAAAGGACTCCCAAAACCTCACTACACCAAAAACACCCACAGCACAATAGTCTAAGGTTATTAGTGTTCTCATTGAAGGGACAAGTAGCCTACCCAAAATGTAGCAGGATATAGAAATCATTCCCGAAAATCCCACAGAAGGGATTGTACTAAACAAAGAAGAAATACCACCCCTTGATATATTCTACAGTCCAAAGCACAGGGTTGTAGTTAAAAGGCAGAGGAAAAAGAGGAAAATTGATCAAGGACCTCTTTTAAATCCTTAGGACAAAATGATGAATGTGGTATGGAATTTAGAAGTCAATCCTTCTGAGGATTTAACTAAATTATCTCAGTATGCAGGGGCTTATATAGCAGCAACGATGGACAAAGCCTCAGAAGTCTGTTAACTAATCAACGATAAACATCAAAGGATCGCTCACCTTGAGATGTAATCGGCAGAAGAACAACGAAAGATTAATCAACTAGAATAGCAGCTAGGAGAACAAAGGCAACAAAATGAGAAACTCAAAGAACAGTTGAATCTAGAGAAATAGAAAATTGATAAGCAGGCTCTCTAGAAACAACAGAAGTTGTCTCAAGAACTAAGCAGCCTTCAGATAGCGATTGAGCAACAAAAGAAGGCCAAGGATGATCAAATTTCCCAACTACAATTACAGATAGAAAAATACAAGGGTTATCCATAGGTTACTGAATTCAAAAAAGAATCCTTCGAGATAACCAAAGCCTTGTCCTAGAAATTAAACATCCTTTCCCATAATATATCATTGGTCGACCCCTTGTGTGACATATCTACATCATTGATTGAGAACGCAGTTAACAGAAGATTGGAATTGGAGAAAGCAAATGAAAAAATAACTTTCTCTCTTGGCAAAATTCAGAGGAAGGAATGGCTACAAATCTACCAAAAATACAAGAATTGCACAAGGAAATCCTATTTTCGGAATGGGAATCTCAGCTAATGAAAGTTGAAAGAGCAACTTCTAGAGCTAGATCTTGATGCAGGAGCATCTAATGCTCCTTAATTAAAGAGGAATCCGAAGCTGAGTGAAGAGTACATGGATCAGATAAGCTGAATTGAAGGAGAAAATAAGGGAAATTTGTTCTAAAACAAATTTAAAGCGGATTTAAAGCGATATGTCTCGATAGACTTCCTATTGTTAACAACCATGCATGCATTTTGAAGAGCTTTCGTTCGAGAAAAATCAGGAGAGGATCGGATCCATCCTTCCGATCTAATACTTTTTATATAAATGTAATGTGATAGAGTGTGAGAAGGCATTGGTTAGACATATCTAGAAAAATAGATAGGTGTTGTGAATGAATAGAATGTAATCGACGACGATTTGGTTCTAAGGTTGGAATGCTTTAGGGCGCAATTGTTTTGTAAATATATAGAAGCATGCTCAATGTTAATTACATATGCATGTGTGTTCATGTTCAGTGTTAATTATATACGCCTATGTGTTTTATAGATAAGTCAAACCTTGTGTTGTAAGTTTGTTGATCGTCCATCGATCACCTCAGGATCGATGGCAATCTAATTATCGTTTAAGCGTTATGTATGAAGAGAAAATGAAGATTAGCGTGTTGGCAATTGCTTGAAGTGGTTTACATATCTTCTTTGTCATTGTTATGTTACCGAATGTGATTCAATTTGAAAAACGCTTTTCTTATTAAAACCAGACCGTGATTGAGCCAGAAAAGAAGAGAATCCCTTTTCTTTTGTGAGTGATACTTGAGTTTGTATTTTACAGGCTCGGCTCTTATCGCTCATATGTTTATGGTCCGGGGGGGATTGATCCATGAGCTCATCCAAGTCTGTTGTAGGAGAGGCTAGATCTGAAGGCTAGCATTGGAAGGGCATTCGAGAGTTTGTGGAGCTAGGTTAGCACAATGGCTTTGCTCGATGAATCACTGTATCCTATAGCTATTCTGATAGATGAAATGAAAAATGAGGATATTCATTTGCGACTAAATTCTGTTCGAAAACTAACAACAATTGCACACACCCTTGGGGAAGAGAGAACCTGGAAGGAATTAATCCCATTCCTGAGTGAGAACAATGATGATGATGATTAAGGGATGATTGATATTTAAAGAGATTCACGGTTTAAAAATTAAAAGCGTTAAAGTTATTTAAAATGCTTCTGTTGAGACTTGTGGGCCCATAACCCACAGGTCAAGGATCGAAATTTTTACAAGAAAGGGGATTTTGGCAAATACCCAAGATATCTTTTCATCAGATCTACAATGAATGGTGTAATCAAATTAGTAAACAACAGTTTACATATGTATAATTTGATTTTGATTGCTCTCCAGGTAAACTCCCAAAAGTAGAGGCACTGGAACATCAATGGATACATGACCTGGCAAGCAGAGAAAAACATATCGGAGAAGTTAAAAACTTGACATGGGATGGATTTTGGTTTTTTCTATTCAAGCCCCATAGCCAGTAGATGGCCATGAAATGCCTGTCTAACACGGTTAACTGCATGGTTCCTGAACTCTCCAATGCCACCTATACAACCTAGCTACATTCTAGGATGAGCCAGCCTCTGGAAATCCAGCCAATGTTAGCAATCTGTCAGCTACAAGCACAAGAGAAGAAGTTGCTTCAATGAATTATTTCAACCTCCATCGCACTACTAATTTTATACCAAATCCCACATTTTCATGTCATAGTTTGAATAGCTTATAGTGATTTTTTCTTATAGTAGTTTTTATTTTTATTATTTAAGACCCTTTCATGTATTTAGAAAGGGTCTTCAATTTGTATAAGATTTTGACTTGAGAAGTTGCACTACTATACTTCTAAATACTATTTTTATTAAAAAGTGCATCAATATTTCACATTTTTATCAAGAAGCCTTTTCAAGACTTGTAGTTTTGCATCTTCTGGAGGTTTTCTCAAATAGGAAAGTGGAATTGAAGTGTTGTTCACACCAGAAGGATTCAAATGCATGCGGTACTTCTATCATTGTTTCTGTCTTATTTCCTTATGTGAATGAACACTTCAAAAAAAAAAAATTATTGTTGATATATGTATTTTTTCTCAAATAATTCTTTATCATATCATTTCTAAAGATTGAGAATTGTTATATTTCAAAGGATATATGTCAGCGATATATATATTTCGATGAATGCGATAATGTTTTTATAATTACTTTGTTTAATTTCTTAAACAAAGTAACCATTATATGAATGCATATTTCTATTTGATAAGTAAGCCATCTATATGATTATTTGTCTTTTAGGAATAATCAAAGATCACATTGTTTATAAATTACCTGGCTTAGATAAGTATATTTATATACTTTTGAGTTGTAGGATAAAGACATTGTCGTAGATCCATTCCACATGATTCAAATTTGTGAAGCGAATCTCATGTTCTTGAAAATGAAGTAAATGTTACTCTGTTGTTTAAGATGCTTGTGGCAATATTAATATTTCCTATAGAACAGTCAGAATAGATTAGTTCGATTGTGATCTAAACCAAAACGAATATAAGAACCACATTGCAAACGAAGAATATTTTTCAAGACTTGCACTTTTGCATCTTTTGGGGGTTTTCTCAAACAGGAAAGTGGAATCGAAGTGTTGTTCACATCGGAAGGATTCAAATGCATGCAGTACTTTTATCACTATTTTTGTCTTATTTCCTTATGTGAATGAACACTTCTTTAAAAATTGTTATTGTTGATATATGTCTTTTTTCTCAAATAGTTCTTTATCATATCATTTCCGAAGATTCAAAATTGTTATATTTCAAAGGATATATGTCAACAATATATATATTTTGATGAATGCGATAATGTTTTTATAATTACTTTGTTTAATTTCTTAAAGAAAGCAATCATTATTTGGATGTATCATTCTATTTGATAAGTAAGTCATCTATATGATTATTTGTCTTTTAGGAATAATCAAAGATCGCATTGTTTATAAATTACCCGGCTTAGATAAGAATATTTATATCATTGCAACCACAGAAAGAACATTGTGTCTTAACATATCTTTTTTCTTTTGTCTACATCAAATAATCCAATACAAAATTGAAATTCAAAACTATAAAGAAGGCTACAATGTTATTAGTTTTATTTCATAGTGATATGGACTTCAATTGCTCCTCTTCCTTCTTCCTAATTGTAACATATGCACTATCTTTCATCTTGGCATAACGTTGGAAAGAAAAAGGTGGTGCAATGCGTAAACCATCTATTGATTTCACTCTTGTTATAGTTGTGAAGGTAAGGCCTTGCCGCTCTTTATTCCCGATATCAACTGACGCTCATTCTAAAGTCAATCACTGTGACTTGTGGATTGTAAGAGCCCATGCCATCTTCAAAGGAATTTATTTTCGATTTCCTCTTATCACTAGGGTGATAGGGACAATGTTTGGATTTCTTGCATCAAATGGAACACCAACATACTTATCAAAAACAACAATTGTGAACATTGGAAGTCGAGGTGGCTTAGAGGTAGGTGGATAGAATATATCCTTAACAAAACCAAGTGCAGCATTCATCAGGCCAGATTCAACCCATAAATTACATTTCAACATAACACGCTAACCACGACACAACAAAACTTCACAGTCCAATTGATCATCATCAACACCATCGATTTCTGAACACCTTGAATTCAACAACACATCGTGCAATTGGAGAATTTAATGATTTTAACATATGCCTATTATGCAAGGACACCAAATTATTTGTTGGAAACATGTGAACTGCTGCATTAAATAAATCTCTTTATGTAGGATGCAACCTCATATCAGCCCGAGACATAAGAAAGTCCCAATCTTCAAGAACAGGTTCTACGTTTCTTATGTTATTAAGGACTCTACAAAAACAAGAGTGCTTCTCATTATTCCCTTGTTGGCGAAATATTGTGTCAAGAGTGACAACAATATTGAATTTGTTTCACAAGACTTTCCTTGTTGCATTACCTGCATACAAAGGTTAATCTTTGACAGGGAGCAATTGGCCAAGGTCATCCACAAGGATGATGGATCTCGCACCAAAAGGACAATTCTTTTTCTCTGGAAATGCTTCTCATAACTTAGCATCTATTTTCATAAACAAACTTGATCCCAGAAAGCTCATTTCATCAATCAATATATATCTAAAATGTCACATTTCTTCTTGGAATACTGCAAGTGACCAGCCCTATAGTGGTTGCATATCTTTAATTGAGATTTTTAGAGTCGAGTGTATTGTTTTTGCATGTATATTAAAAGCAGTTATTCCTGTTGGTGCAAGAAGAAGCAAAGGGCTTCTTCCATCACTTGACAAATTATAAAGAGCTCCAAAAATACAATGGATAAGGAAAGACTTCCTAGTGCCCGCAGTGCCCCGAATAACCATAAGAAGAGCTTCACAAATTTCATATTCAACAAAGTGCCTTAACAAAATCTCAAAAGAAAGTCGTTGTTTTTCCGACAAAGAATTTGGAGATGCAAAAGTTCTGTTTGAAAGGTCAACAATATCACTCGCTGATTTTTCATTCCTTATAAAATTAGTAGCTTCCTCTGTAACATCATTAGAAATAGTTGTACTTTCCCAGTCAAAGGATATATCAAAGTCCCTTCGACCAAGGGTGTGAAGGTCAGAAACATTCACATCGTTTGGTGGAACCAAAGGAGAGAAAATCTTCCATTCTTGAACATCATCTTCAACATTCATTTCATGGTTAGAAAAATCACCATGTTCTTCATCTTCAATACTGTCTACAATTGATGGGCGTCGATCAACATACCATGCTCGATATTGAAAATTCCTCCAACTTCCAATAATAACTTCATTTGTAAGGCCAATTTTTGCAGAAATGTCACGGAATGGCTTGTACAAAAACGATTCTGACAAGCAAAAGGTTTCAAATTCCTCTAAAGCCTCACCGAGAATAGAATAAAACCATGGCCAAACCCGAACAACAACATGAACATCTCTAGGCTTCCATAGATCTTGTTTACGCTTGCTACCAAATGTCAAAGATCTTGTTGTTTCTATCAAAGATAGATGTTCAAGGAAAAAAGGTTTCTTCTAATAATGTTTAACGAAAGTATTCTCAGACAAACACTGCAAGCCATCCATTGATATTTTCCTAAAAACCTTTCTTCCAACATTTAAGGAAATAAATTTCTGACTACAAACAACAAGAGGCAACTTAAGCAACATATGGCATGTTTATTGTGCTCCAATGTCACGGTCAACAATCGTTTCTACAAGAAACTTTCTATATGCACATAAAGCACCATCCTTAGGGCCAATAGAATTTGAAATTCTAGTTAACATATGATGATATATTTCAGACCTTTTTTCTGCTTTCAATGCATACTTAGCAATGTATTTCAACACAGCATAGAAAGAAAGCACTGGCTGGCAATCAACATTTGCACGCCACATTGTTAGAAGGTCAATGTTATGTACATTAATCCTGTCATCATTTCTTGCTGGCTCATATTTTTTTCTTCCTTGATCATCTATGAACAATCTTGATTCACCAAAAAGATCCCATGGAGCATTGTACCGACATGTTAGAATAGCACCATTTTTGCGCAAACAAGAATCAACAATACACTTTGTGTGCCTTTTGGACACAGTTTAACAATTCTTCCTAATCATTATGAGGATTACAAGAGAAAATCTGACCAGTATTCAACAAGCAAGGGTCACATTGAGGCTTCGTGGAACCATTATGTTGCGACGATGTATGTCACACAGATTCCATGTAGTTACATATTTGTCGAAGAACATATTTGCAATTTGTACATCAGAACTATTTGACCAATCAAGTATTTCCATGTCAGGAGCACCTTCTAACCATAGGAAACCATGGATATGCGTTGAACCTTTGTGTTGCCACTCATATCTGAAATAAATGAACATATCGTTTCTATAAACAATATAAATAGAATCATAATAAAAGTTGAAAAAGTATAGAAAAAAATTCAACACAAAACTGTACCAAAAGTCTTTAGCTTTAAGATATTTTTGGATAACTTCTTCTCGAAAAATATTGAATCTGTGGTGCATAAATGCCACAACAATATGAGGGTACTGGATAACATTCTCAATTTTCATATGATGCTCATTTGAAGAACAAGAATGTAAATGTAGGGGCATCAGGTTATGTAACTTTGGCCACTTTGTGTCAGCTACACTCAAAGTAAAAAATAAAGATGGACATCCTAACTGAGTAATCATATCCATCAATTCAAATCGACACTTTGTCTAGTATGCCCTTGTACCTCTCAAATAAGAACCAAACTGCATAAGATGCTTAGCCAACTTATTATTTGTTAAATCAGATAGTTGGTGATGCAACTCCTCGACTATTGTAGGTGAGTTATCATGTAAATGTTTCTTTGCAAAAACTGCAGCAATTCCTTGGCTTCGATGCCGCATTATCATGTTTAATAGGTAATATCGAAACTGTGGATGGCTTCCAAATCTCTGATCATAGTACCTAACAATATGCAATGCATACTCATGAACTTCAACATTACAAATACGTGGTTGCAACCAATCAACATCACCAGTGGGGAACAATGTTGGGAATGCCATATCGAACAACTCCTCTGTATTATATTCATTGACTGGAGAGGTTCCAATAGCGGGCCAATCCATATCTTGAACATGTGAAGAATCAACATTATTAAGAAATGCTCTAATTTCTTCCACTTCTCTGCACTCATTTGGTAGGCGAGCAACAAAGGAAGAAGGATGAGAGGGAAAATGCTCAGCATGAAACCCTTCATGATTAGTTTCATTGATCTCATATTCTTCAATATGACAATCAACAAATTTAAGCCTGGAGGAGACATTTGTTGATCCTTTGGGCAGAGCATTCACTGAATCATAATCAATTACAACATCTCGATAGTATTGATCACCCTAGATTTTGAAAAGCAATGCATCCATCACTCAAGATCTTTGATGTAACATTCATAATATTTAGACTCAGCACCATGTCTCCTCACAATTAGAAAGTCAATATATTCGACACGCCGGGGATGCCTTCATACAATTCTAGAAATATCTTGAGGAAAGCTAATTGTATGACCACTATACCTATATTTCCCATCTCGAGCATGTGTCACTTGCAAAATGGGATTCACACGTGCTATTAGCATTTCTTCAACTTTAGTAAGAACTCCTAAAATATGAGGTTTCTCACCAGATTCCATGTTATTATACGACAAAAACAATGGGCTCGTCTTTCACTCTTACATCGTCTACAAACAGGTCCTTTAGAATGTCTTACAATAAGGATTTTGGGATATGATTCTTGGAAAATGTGGCAAATCTAGACAATTGACAAGCTATCTATCTTTGCTCAAAACCTTTTATGCACTGCAATCATGTTTTCATCAAAATGAATATGATCTCTGCTCGCCGAACCATGTTGAAAACCATTTCAATGAGTAAAATATCTTCTAACATTTACTTCATCTTCAAGAACATGAGATTCCATTCACAAATTTGAAGCACGTGGAATGAATATATGAGAATGTGTTTCCAAATTTATGGTGTGCATTTCATGAATCTGAAAGGATGTAAAGGTCTCTTTGTCATAAAAGACTTTAAATTTTAATTTGCAACTGATTATAAATGAACAAAATGAAAAATATTCAAACGCATTGAAAATTCACATTTTTGTCTTCACATGAATGAGGGTTATGAGATGGTTTCTCCTGGATTCTGAGAATAGTGGACGCAACATTTTTTCATGTAGTTTCTTTTCCTCTATTCAAATGAGTTGTTTCTTGTTTTAAAAAAATAAAATACGTTATAAAACTAAATGTCCAAAAAAGAAAAATTCAAAATTCAAAATAAATCAAATACATCTACAATAGTTTCACAATTTGATCGTTTGGATTCCAATTGGCCAACCTAACGAGATGACATCATGGTCATGAAATGTTACAAAACACAATTTTAATGCAACTGTAAATGAGAAAATGAGAAAAATATCAAATCCAGTCAACATTTACATTTGTTTGGCAATGTGGATGAACGTTATGAGATAGTTCCTCTTCACTTCTAACATCAGTGGATGTAACATCTACGAACTTCATTTCTGTGCCTCTATTGGAATGACTTCTGTCCTATTCAAAGAAAATAAAAGACGCCATAAAATCCATTGTCTAAGCAATTAAAAATTTAAAAAATGAAAAGCAAATCAAAAACACTAAAAATTTACATTATTCTAGAATGTAGCTGAACAACCACTATTGTAATGAAAACAAAAATATAATTGTGTTACCTCCATTGTGCCATGTGAAATGCTACCAGGGATGACTGATTCTCTTGGTGGGACCACATTACTTTGAGAAGTGGGATTTGAAGGTATTTTGTTTCGAGCAGCTGAATCCAAATTATTAAACAAATGGCCAAGTAAAATATCATTCAAATCATCACACAAAATGTCATTGTTACCTTGACCATGGCTTATTTGCAACCTTTGGCCATCAAAACATGCAACTGGACACACAGAAGGGTTAGGGTGGAGATTTGCATGCACAATATGGATATGGCGTTCTTCCCAATTGCAATATGTTTCCCCAATGTTATGAACATTTTTAGAAGAACATTGAACAAGAAGACTATGCTTAGGAGGAGCATATCTTGATAATGAACTATCAACAGGAAATGTTCTTGCCATTATATCGTCCATACTACGATATTTACAAGGAACTATAGAATCATTTTGAAGAGTGGCTTCACTCGTTTTTCTCTTATATACAGCTCTCCTACACTCATTTATCATATCCTTATTCTGTTGATACTGCAAACAAATACTTTCATTAGACCTCTCACGTGATTGTGATGACAAAGTTATTTTTCTTGCACGCATGCTTATGCCTTCAGATGACATGTCTACAATGAATAATAATTATTCATTATGCAATCATAAACATGGAACATAAAAGTGTATATCTTATCTTTTTTCCAACCATATAAACTTATGAAAATGTATAAGGCTTTTTCCAAATGCCTAAAAACAAACACAAAAAATTTCAAAATGGCAAAAAACAAATGAATTCTTCCAAATGGCTCAAACAAAAAAAGAAGTCTAAATTTCCATGTGTAATATTATAATCAAAATGGAACCCATACTATTGTGACACAAGAATCAAAAAAATTGGAACTATATATACTATCAAAATATAAATATCAATATTAAAATGAACATAAACATATAAAACTATTTGAGAATCAATGACAAAAACCATAACAAATATAATGTATAACATAAATCATAGATATTGTAATTATACAAACAAAGAAAAAAGCATAGCATCGAGAAACATCTACATGTGAATAAGAAAACCTTAGTAGAAACGATATTAAATATTTTACATCACAAAGATCGATACAAACATCATTTTAAAGTATTACCATAAAGACACATAGTGTATAGAGGCAAAAATTGAAATATTTTCCACAACCACAAAGAGTATATAAAATGTAAATATTTATAAGAACTCCTAACAATAGTAATATCCTAAGAATCCATCACCATATCCAATGGTGGAATCTCATCAACAGAATCCATACGGGCAGCAATTGCAAAAACATCTCCATACTTAATCTGATCATTGCAGTCCTCTTGTGTTGGGTACCAAAACCGAGACATCTCATCATTAGTTGAATTATCAATATCTATTGGAAAATAGATGTGAGTTACCATGTCATACAATAGGAAAGGAAATTCACTGCAGTTGCACATGAGAACCAGACCATGGACTGTTCGGAACGGAAGATAGCCAGGACATTTGCTATTTATATCTGCAGAAATTTCTTCCAACAAATTCCATCTGAAACCCTAATCATCTTCAAAGTAGTCAATTATTTGTTCAAAACATGGTTGACCAAATTGGAAATCATCTAGTTCTTCAATTGACATACAAAATTGGACCAATCATTAACAAGGCATATCAACTGATTCATGTATATTACTAACAACATACAACGTATGTCACTGATTGGAACAAATGAAAAACTCCACTCATTTTTTATTACGTCAAACCAGTAGATTGTATACCTGTACTGAGGATAATCTTCATACTCCTTGTCGAGATACAACCAAATCATTGACAAGGCATATCAACTGATTCATGTATATTTCTAGGAACATACAACGTATGTCACTGATTGGAACAAATGAAAAACCCCACTCATTTTTTATTACGTCAAAGCAGTAGATTGTATACCTGTACCAAGGATAATCTTCATACTCCTTGTTGAGATACAGCCGAAACAATTTACTTTTGTAAAACACAACATTCTTGGGGGGTGAAGTGCCACTAAATGGAACAGCAGCCCTTTGCCATACCCTATGAAGACTACTACAAAAATAAAATTCAGACTGCATTCTATCATAGATATGTTTTAGAACAACCTAGTCATATTTTTTGTTGCTTACATTTTCCAACAATGAAAAGAACCCCGAGTCTCCAATTTGTATCGGACCTATGTTTTTAAATGCCTTTATAAATGGATTACGTTACAAAATAGTTGTGTGTTTGGGAGCATTTTTTTGGTAAGGATAAAACCACCATTGGTCCAACAACACACTCTACTTTGTATCTTGAATCTATGAATCCCAAATGAAATTGATATATGTGGCCATTCTGATTAATATATTGGGCAGCAAAGCAATTGCCTCTACTATTGAGGAAATAAATGAGAAATCCAAACTGGTTCATGGAGACATTCTTGTAACGTAAAAAGAAATAAGGGTTCTGCAAAGCATTCTTCCATTTTTTACATACAGTGCCAAACTTTATCACAACCGAGAAAGGGAGCAACAGCAAGACAAGTTCAAGAACTTCGAATGGAAGAGAAATCCAAATAGTTGGATCCATGATGAAATCGTGAAATCACCTAAAAGTAAAAAAATAAAGGCATTTGATATCAACAAAACAATTTAATGTTGAATAAAATTAAAAGTAACATAAATACATAATTTACCACACACAATTTTCCATGTTGTTGAGACTATGTTAATTGAAAAAATAGTAAAGGATCATGAATCCACCATGATGATAGACACAGTGAAAATAGCCATGGAAGCTATTGAGACAATTACTAAGAAGGAAGGGCATTTGCTGAAAGATGTTAAGAAGGAAGTAACATTTGCAGATGATTTAACCTTGGGAGAAGGAACACTAACAAAGGAGTGTTTTACAGAGGATGACCAATCTTTTGAAGCTGCCACAAGTATGTCGAAGTATCTTTCAGAAGATAAAAAACTCTCAAGGAGGATGTAGAATGTTTGTTAGAAGAGAGAAGCAATGATTTATTGCAACAGAAAGAATTTGATAATACATTGATATTTGAAACTATGACAACACAGGAACAAGTTGCTGTGCAAGAAGGAGATGAAGTTCAGTTTGAAGAGCTGATATGTGAAGCAATAGTTGATACTATTGAACCTTATGATTTCCAAACTAATAATTTGTGTATAAATGCAGGAAACATAAGTAATGATGAAATAATTTTAAAGTGTCACAGAGAAATTGTATTGCTTACACTTACTTTGTAATTATGTATTGATTTATATATATGTCCAGAGATTTAATCCCAAATTGAATAATTGTAAGCATCGAATGGTGCAAGATGAGCAAACTATATCATTCGGTATATATATGTGTGTGTGTGTGTGTGTGTGTGAAGTGCAACAATCAGACAAAGAATAAATAAAGAGGAGGATGGAGATGGGGTGTTGAATCCATTAGAAAGACAAATCAAAGCTTAGGAGGAAGAGTCTGCGGAAAAATAACAACGGGACAAAACCTTCAAAGAAGAGGAAAAATGAAGACAACATAACTTCTAAGTAAAAGGAACGAGCGGAGGAGTGAAGATTGATGCTCAGGAACCGTTAGATCTTGGAAGATCAATGTTTGAGATCAAATCAAAAAGGAAAAATATCACATCGGTGGGGTCATTATACAATTTAACTCCCCCAAGCGAAAAAACCCAATTACACTAAGAAACGATGAAAAACACAGTCGGAACCAAGTGCCGGACTTGAAATATTATAGGGAAAGGTTTATATCCCTATGGGGTCCATAAAGATATCATATCAATGTATGGAAGCAAAAGGAGTCTGGGATTGACGTTGAGTGATATGTGATCGGCCGAGTTAATCTGCACCGTCAGATTGTAGATTGAATCGGGAAGGCAAAATATCACATCAGTGGGCTCATTATACAATTTAACTCCCACAACCAGAAAACCCAATTACACAAACAAATGGTGAAAAACACAGTAGGAATGAACTACCAGACTTGAAATATTATAGGGAATGGTTTATATCCTTATCGGGTCCATAAATATATCGGATCAGCGTATGGAAGTAAAAGGAGCATGGCATTGAGCTTGAGTGATATGCGATTGTGCTACTTAATCTCAAGTGTTGGATCGTGGACCAGATTGATGGTTAAGATCTGATCGCAAATCGCAAATCGTAATCGGAGGAAGCATAAATCGGAGTGTGCAATGGAAAGGGTTGGAGACCCAGAAGGACCAATGGCCAATTGCGATGAGGTCAAACCTCAGGAAATGTGACAAGGCTGCATGGAAGGGCGGAAATGTATGTTTATGTAGGCATTTTCCTTTGTAAATGGTTTATAAGGAAATATGCACCAATAAGAGATTTATATGTTAAAAACATATGTAACCAAAGGTTTTGTAATGGGATATCCCTATCGGGTCCGTAAAGATATCGGATTGGCGTATCGAAGCGAAAGCAGTATGGCATTGAGCTTGAGTGATATGTGATCGCGCGACTTAATCTTAAGTGTCGGTTCGCGTACTAGATCGACGGTCAAGATCTAATTGCAAATCACAATCGGAGGAAGCACAAATCAAAGTGCGCAATGGAAAGGCTTGGACACCTAGAATTGATGGGCATATAGTCGTGAATCTATAAAATTTGAGATCCGCTATATATATGATTCATAGTGGGTTTCCTGTGTAATCCATATATTTCCGTAAAGTGGTTTAATGTTAAAGCATACGTTAACGCTCCGATATCACATATCAGAGCGAAAGGGGTGATGAAGATACATATATATACATATATTCGTGGAAGGACCAATGGCCGATTGCGATAAGGTTAAACCTTGGTAAACATGACAAGGCTATCATTTGAATTAAAGTGGAAAAATATCGCAGAAAGAAAAACTGCACATACTTGTAAGATCTATTTCTGAACGCCTTTGAAACCAGAAAAAATAGTAAGGAATAATTGAATCACACACAAACTACACCAAATTATCAGAGACAGCTGCGAGAGTATGGAAACAATTAAAAACGCAATCACTGAGAAAGCGTTTCTCTAATGCCGAAACCTGAAAACATAGTAGGGACTAATTCAATCAGACAAGAACTACACCAAATTATTAGAGATAGTCGCGAGAGCTTGGAAACAATTAAAAACGCAATGAGATTTGCCACCTTTTTACTAGATAGAAGCTGAGAGAAGCGAGCATTCCAGTTATCCTTCAACAATTCCAACAACCTTAAGTGCTAACAAAGAAATGCATGCACCCACGGAGCATTTGACAATCACTGAGAAAGTGTTTCTTCAATGTTGAAACCTAAAAAATAGTAGGGAATAATTCAACTAGGCACGAACTACACCAAATTATCAGACACAAATGTAAGAGCTTGGAAACAATTAAAAACGCAATGAGATTTGCCACCTTTTTTACCAGATAGAAATCGAGAGAAGCCAACATTCGAGTTATCCTTCAACAATTCCAACAACCTAAAGTGCTAACAAAGAAATGCATGCATCCACGCAGTGTTTGATTATAATATATAGAATGGGCCATACTATGAGCTTTGAACTTTTGTAATGTAACTAAAATCTCAAAACCCACGGTGGAGGAGAATACGAATAGGCAAAATGTTTCATATTTCCACTGTACTTAACTGAATTAAAGAAATGTTTCATCAATTGATGCCTACACACCTCATTGTTATGGTTATTGATGGTTATCGGGCACAAATGCTTCAATCGTCATTCTAGTGCATGAAACGTGTCCTTATTACTCATATTTATGGCTACATACCTCATTGTCATGGTTATGGATGATTGTCAGGCATAAATCCTTCAATCATCATTGTAATGGATCAAAATGTGTCTTTATGCTTCAACCATGCTTACATTTCAGAATGCAAAGAGACCACTTTCAAAGGCACTATGAAAGACGGGCGTTCGACACAAATTTTTTTATTTCATTTTTTTCTTAATCTTACATACGTGGTTATCAACAAGAGGCACGCTAAATTTTTAATCATGCTTTGTAAAAAAATAATTTAAGTACGGTCTAAGTATGTGTACTAGACATGCAAGAAAGTTACTAGAGCGAATTTCATTCATTGATTTAGTGACGACTACAAGAATGTACTAGCATTTTTCAATTGAGGTCATCTGATAAAAAAGATTAATTAAGAAAATGATTAACTCGCCCATTCTAATAGGGAGAACACATATCGACGTAATTATTTAATATAAATTATTGGTAAATGTTAATAGACATAAATTTATGATAAATATCAAAATACTTAACTAAATTAAAATTAATCAAATTACAATTTTATTTTCAGTTATTATTAATAAATATAAATTGATTAATCTTATATAGATATATATATATATATATATATATATATATATAATATAATATATATATATATATATATATATATATATATTATAAAACAAGATTTATAACAATGGAGATTCATTCTAGTTTACTATGGAGATTCTTAATTTTTAATTAAGATTTGTTACAATAATATGGGACCAATACCATGCCTTGTCAATATCACATGCCAAAAAAACCATAACTCACTTCATATGATACTTGGTCACATAACATTTTTTTTAATTAGTCATAAATTATTTTTGAAATAAATTTTAACTTTTGATTTATGAATACTATTAAGAATATTTTAGAATATTCAATGGAGGTTAAATCCCTACCATCCACTTAATAATTATTAATAATTAATCTGAGATTATAGACTTTTTTGATCTATATGGTTGAATAATAATGTGTTTTGGATTAATCACATCATTAAGATTTACAAATGTGATTCATCTTTGAGACACAAATCAGTTGATTTTAAAGAATAAATAACAAAGATGCATCACGGTCCAAACATAGTCGTTAAAATTTACCTATTGTAAAATTAATTGTTAAATAATTAAAAAAGAATTTAGTTATAAATTAATAATTTTTAATACTATTATTATGTATAAAATAAATAATTAAACAAATAACCATCAAAGTAATAAAAAAAGCATGTAATAAAAATGTATGAGAAAAGTAGAATTTAAAATAATAACTTAAAAAATCAATTAATTTAAATATATTAGAAATTATAACTAGTTATTAACAAATATAACGAAAATTAAGATATCAAAATAATTGGAAATTATAATTAGTTGATATGAATGCAAAATGAGTAAACTAATGTAATTTATTATTGCATATTTGGTAGGATATATAGTAGATATAAGTTATAGTATTAATTTAAATATATAACTATATTGATTACTATATCCTAGAAAAATATATAAATAATAATTATAAATATAAATTAGAAAAATAGTTAGATGGCTATTAATTAAAGAATGATGGATATAAATCAGATATAAAGAATTCAAATAATTAAAAACTGGAGGTCTTATATTTATATTAATTCGGAAAAAAGTCATTGGTGAATAAGTTATTAATTTAATTAATAAATAAAAAAGGGAAGAAATAGGGGTTGGAATTAACAAGACAGGGTTGCAATCTAGCTCTTACTTAATTCCTGACCATCATCCCTATTGAGATTGATTGCATGCTTCTCAATCTCAATAGCCTCCCTTAGCTTCCTATAGTGGAAGTGATCAACCCTGACAATGACTTTGGAATCTTCGATGCAAATGTGGTGCTTATATTTATCTACATTTTTAACTAGAGCGGATGAGCGAGAATAATTGTGTCTAATGTCTGACGCATGCTCTCGGAATCTGTAGTTAATGGAGGGACGAGTTTCCCCAATATAGGAAACCCCAAATGAACAAGGGTGAAAGAAAACACCTTTCATATCTCTAGGGTCTACAAGGTCCTTAACAGATATCAGAGAATTTCTAATGGTATTGAGAGGTTTGAATGAAGCAGAAAATTTATTCTTTCTAAGGACATGGGAAACCTTGTCCATGGTCCCTTGGATAAAAAAAAGATGAGCACTAGAGATGGGATCCATACGAGAACTCTTAACTCTAAACCCTTTGTGGGCCGTTTGAAAGGCCTTAAGGACCTGAGTTTTGCTATACCCATTATTAGCAAATACCTCAAGAAGATGAGACTTATCCTGCTCTATGTGGTTCTCATCCAAAATTCTCAAAGCCTGGGTTGCAAGAGTGCTAAGAACTCCAATTTTTTGTGCAGGAAAATGATGAGAATGAGCATGAAGATTGTTCCGTGTGAATTTTTTTACGAAAAAATTGGTGAGAAACAAAACCATCATTCATCCTCGAGAGGAGGATATCAGGGAAGGGAAGACATCCACTAGCCTCAACCTCCATCGTGAATTTAATGGAATAAAATTTGGAATTAAGATGACAAAGAAACATATCTAATTTTTCGCGACCATGAGGCCAAATGATGCAAGTATCGTCAACAAACCTCGTCCATTTCTTAGGGTGAAATTGAGTTGAGGTCCCCTTGTTGGTCACACTGATTCCTTTGTTAAGGACTCTTCCTCCTTTATTAGTGAATGGAAAGATATCAGGTTGGACCCTGGTGATTTTCTTGTTAGCTTTGATGTTGTTTCCCTTTTTACCAAAATCGCCATTCAAGAGGCCATTCATGTCATAAATCATGTCACTGACAGTGACACTGCCAGATTAGTTGGCCTCTGCCTCACCTCAACTTTCTTTAGTTTCCAAGGTGATTTCTATGAACAAACCTGTGAGGTTGTGATGTGATCCCCTCTTTCCCTTATGGTTACTAACTTATTCATGGGCGATTTTGAGAACAAGGCTTTAGCCTCAGCTCAATTTCGCCTTAAGAAGTGGAAGAGGTTTGTTGACGATTCTTGCATCATTTGGCCTCGTGGTCGTGAAAAATTAGATTTGTTTCTCTGTCATCTTAATTTCCAATCCAATTCCATTAAATTCACGATGGAGGTTGAGGTGAATGGATGTCTTCCCTTCCTTGACATCCTCCTCTCGAGGGTGAATTATGGTTTGTTTCTCACCAAGTTTTTCATTAAAAAACTCACACAAAACAATATCTTCGTGCACATTCTCATCATTTTCCTGTGCAAAAAATTGGAGTTATTAGCACTCTTACAACTCAAGCTTTGAGAATTTCATATGGAACCACCTCGAGCAGGAGAAATCTCATATTCTTGAAGTATTTGAGAATAATGGGTAGAGAAGAACTTGGGGCCTTAATGCCTTTCAAAGGACCCACAAAGAGTATAAAGTTAAGACTGCTTGGATGGATCCCATCTCTAGCATTCATCATCCATTTATCCAAGGGATCATAGACATGATTGCCCATATCCTTAAAAAGAATAAAGTTTCAACTTCATTCAAACCTCTCAATAGCATTATAAATTCTCTGAGATCTGTTAAGGACACTGTAGACCCTAGAGACATGAAAGGGGTTTTCTTCATCCCTTGTTCATGTGAGGTTTCCTACATTCGGGAAAGTGTTCGTTGCATTAACGAGAGAATCTGAGAGCATGCTTCAGACATTAGCTATAATTGTTCCTGCTCATTAGCTCTAGCTGGACATGTGGAGAAATCTAAGCACCACATCTACATCGAAGATTCTAAAATCATTGCTAGGGTTGATCACTTTCACCATAGGAAGCTCAGAGAGTCTATTGAGATTGAGAAGCATCCAATCAATCTCAATAGGGATGATGGTTGGAAATTAAGTAAGAGCTAGATTCCAACCCCGTCTTCTTAATTCGAACCCCTTGTTTCTTCCCTTTTTTTAATTAATTTAATAACTTATTCACCAAGGACTTTTTCCAAATTAATATAAATATAGAACCTCTAATTTTTAATTATTTGAATTCCTTACATCTAATTTATATCCATACATCTTTAATTAATAACAATCTAACTAATTTTTTTCTAATCTATATTTATATCCATAATTTTTTAATATATATTTTTCTAATATACAATCATCAAATTATAGTTATTATATTAAATTAGTAACTATAACTTATATCTCTTATTATTATCCTAACAAATATATATAATTAAAACAAATAAATAACAATTAGTTTTTAATCACCCGGATGCGGGTGCCTTAAACACGTATTAATGCAGAAGCATGAGAGGGAGGCAGCTGGCGATACGACCAGCAGATTATGGCGGTTAAATGCAAGTGAAAATCGGGCATTAATGGCTCTGAGTACTGGCAGACTGCAAGGAAATAACTACAGGATGGCGCGCATCCATTCGGGCATAAATGTGCTGAAACTATGCGGAATTGGAACAGGGATCTGCTACGGGCTGTTAATTCCTCTGCGCTCCAGAGCTGCGAACGGAATATGGAAGCCCCCCTGGGTCAAGTATGTGGGGTATGGAATTTCAAGAGTGTCTGCTGTGTTTGAGCCCGATGAAGTCTAGTCTATTACGTTTGTTCTTTGTGTTTGCGTCTGGTCCAAGAATCTGGCTTCGCCCGTCTTTGTTTGGTGTCTTGGTTTCGCTTATCCGGTCAGCACCTTGTTAGCGCAGTGGGAATTATCTGGTTTTGATTGGGTTTCGTTGGTAGGTTATTCCTTCGAATGTTTGCTCTGTTGGGGGGTTTTACTTAGTGCAGAGGTCTGGTTCTGGAACCTAGTCCAATTAGCCTGTAATTGGCTACTCCACACCCACCCTCAGTGTCTCAGCTCAGTCAGTCAACAAATTAATTTTACAATGCCTCGTCGTCGTGGAATCCCCAGACGTGGTAGCAATTCAGGGTCCAGGGGAGGCTCTCGCAGTCGTGGAGGCTATGTCCCGTAGTGTTTAGATCCTTTAGCCTCTGTCTCGCCCCCCTCTCCGCCCTCTGATAGTTCCGGTCCTTCCCTGAATAGCTCTTTCCATTCTGCTCGTTTTCAGTTCAGAAGTAAGCTTAACAAGCCGCTTATCTCAGCTATTGTAACTGTGCTCTTCTCGGAGGAGGAGGATGAGCTTGCCAGTTCGGAAGAACCATCCAAGGAACCGCCACATTCCCATACTCCCAGTGATCTTCAAGGCAGCCTAGTGGGGGATGTCCTCAATGACTCTGGAATGATGAGCGAGGAAGGCTAGCAGAAAAACACTCATCCCCAGCCTTCGTCTTCTCAAGAGCCCATCATTGGATGCGAGCCGGCGGGCCTCTCCGGAAACGTTCTCAGCCTTGTTCTCCCTCCAGGCCGCAACACGATGGAAGCAAAAGACAATATAATGGTTTCCTGGGTAATCCAAGCAAGTGCAAAGGATTCCGGCTCT
>APFE030648518.1:1321-18017 GCA_000404065.3 Pinus taeda | reverse complement strand
TGAATCATAAAGAGAGAGCCCTCTCTGATTGTAGGTGGGCTAGAACCTGCAATCCAAAGATTGGTTTGTGGTTACCTCGGCCGTATCCCTATAAGGAGCCTAGGGACAACCTGAGTGTTAACATACAGGTCTTAAAATTTTAAAGAAACTCGATGCGAAAATGATTTATGTTTATGGTGATTCAGAATTAGTGATTAAACAAGTAAAAGGAGAATATCAAGGAAAGCATTTGTGGATGAGAGCCTACAAAAATGCAGTTCTGGATATTTTGAGGATGTTTCCTGAATATACCTTGACAACAGTACCCCGGACTCAAAACATCATGGCAGATTCACTCGCCACTGAGGCCAACAATTTGAAGATTCCAATGAATTCTAGCAACAAATTTGAAATTCATGTCAAACATAGGCCTGTTGTTCCTCATAATTTGAGGTATTGGAAAGTTTTTTGGGATGCTAATGAAATTAATGCCTTTTTGCAGAATGAAGGAAAGTTTAAGAATGCTTCCATTGATGATGTTTGTGATTCTGTTGAACAAGATATTGAGGTAAATCAGATGGAGGTTTTACAGCTGAAGGATAATATTATTCCTAGAGGTCTCATACCTTTAGAGGAGCTTTTTGATCAAGATGATGTGGCAAGAAAACTAACCTTGGTTCCTACGGACAAAGGAGTTGAAGATGTAAACCTTGGAACAGCTGACAAGGCCAAGCTTGTAAAGTTATCAAAAACATTGTCTCCCGAAGTAAAGGCTAAGTATGTTAGATTACTTTATGAATTTTCTGATGTTTTTGCATGGGATTATTCATATTTGAAAGTGTATGACAACGATATCATTCTGCATACTATTCCTATCAAGCCAGATCAAAACCTTTTAGACAGAAGTTGAGAAGAATCAATCCAAAGTTGTTGCTGTCCATCGAGAAAGAGGTAAATAGATTATTTAAAGCTGGCATCATTGTTCCAATTAGATTTTCTGATTGGATTTCAAATTTGGTCCCGGTACGAAAGAAGACCAGAGAAATAAGGTTGTGCATAGATTCTCGGAACCTCAACAAAGTATCCTTAAAGGATAATTACCCACTTCCTAAGATGGACCATATTTTGCAAAGAGTAGTTGGAGCATCAGGGATGTCACTACTTGATGGTTACTCAGGCTATAATAAGATCTTGGTGCATGAAAAAAAGCAAGACAAAACTGCCTTCACAACACCATGGGGAACTTTTCAGTATGCCAAAATGCCATTTGGATTGAAGAATGCTGGGGCCACTTTTCAGCGGGCAATGGACATAGCTTCTGCTAATGAGAAGGATGTTTTCTTGGTAGTTTATTTAGATGATTTGATAGTATTTTCTGGTTCTGATGATGAGCATTTGCACCACTTAAGGATTGTCTTTCACAAATGTAGGAAGTTCGGGATTTCTCTAAACCCAAAAAAGAGTCTTTTTGCCATGGACGAGGGTAAGCTCCTTGGTCATATAATTTCTAAATATGGTATTTGTATTGATACTTCAAGGGTGGAGGAAATCTAGCATATAGACTTCCCGCGCAACAAAAAGGAGATTCAGGCTTTCAATGGTAAGATGAATTTCTTACGTAGTTTTATACCAAATTTGGCTGAGCATTTACATGAAATAACTAATATGTTGAAAAAGGACAACATTGTGAAATGGACTGAGGATGCCATGAAATTGTTCAACTTAGTAAAGTTTGCTTTGACCATAGCCCCAGTCTTGCTTAGTCCTGATTATAATCATGATTTTATTATATTTTCATTTGCATTTGAGCACACCATGGCTACAGTGTTGATGCAAAATAGGGATCAGGTGGAGCAACCCATTGCTTTTGCAGTAGGACTATTCGAGATGCTACCTTGCGTTACAATATCATTAAAAAACAAGCGCTGGCTCTTATAAAAGCATTGAAGGATTTTAGAGTATACATTCTGCATTCACATACTATAACGTATGTTCCTAGTGCAACAGTCAAGGATGTCCTCATGCAAACTGATCCGGAGGGAAGAAGAGGTAAGTGGATAGCAGCAATGTTGGAGTATGATCTTGAGATTAAACCTACCAAACTGATCAAAGGACAAGGCTTGGAAAAATTGATGGCTGAATCAAATTTGCATGCTCTAGACATAAATCTCATTGCAGCAATGTCAGAGGACGAAGATGGTGGCTCACTCATTCAAGTATCAGAAATGTTTCTCAAATCACCTTGGTATTCTAATATAATTTATGTTCTTCAGAATATTTCGCCACCTCCTGGAATGTCAAGAAGTAAACGTAGATCACTAAAACTAAAGTCAGCAAAATTATGTATTTTAAATAGTGCTCTCTATTGGAAATATTCGGGAGGAGTTCTTTTAAATTGTTTGGTTGAAGATGAAGCTCAGCAGGTAATGAATGATTTTCATAGAGGTGATTGTGGTGGTCATTTGTTTTGGAAAAAAACAACTAACAAAGTGTTGAGAGCAGGATATTATTGGCCAAAATTGTTTTCAGATTTATATAAGACAGTTATGGGCTGCCATGAATGCCAAGTTTTTCAAGGAAAAAGGAAGTGACTTCCTCTTCCTTTGAATCCAGTTGAAGTAAATGCACCTTTCCAGCAGTGGGGACTTGATTTCATAGGAGAAATCCATCCTACATCATTAACACAACAAAGATGGATTTTCACAGCTACCCATTACTTCACCAAGTGGATTGAGGCCATTTCGACAAGGCAAGCCACATACACGGTAATAATCCAATTTTTAGAATCTAATATCTTGTCTCGTTTTGGTTGCCCTCACAAGATTATAACAGATAATGTAGCAGCATTTAAGTCCAAGAAGATGGTTTATTTTTGCAACAAGTACAATATTACATTGGTTCATTCCAGGACATACTACCCATAAGGCAACAATATCAAGAAAATGTTGGAGGCAAACAAGAAGAATTGGCATCGAAAGCTTGTTAATGCCTTGTGGGCGGACATAGTGAGCAACAAGAAATCAATAGGTATGTCACCTTTTGAGTTGGTTTATGGTACTGATACAATATTTCCTACATCACTTGCAGTCCCAGTCATGAGATTATTACAGGAAGCTGGCAGCAAAGAGGATGATATTCAACGTTTTATTAATCAAATGATTCACCTTCAACAAATAAATCCTTGGTGAACAATATCAAGAAAATGTTGGAGGCAAACAAGAAGAATTGGCATCGAAAGCTTGTTAATGCCTTGTGGGCGGACATAGTGAGCAACAAGAAATCAATAGGTATGTCACCTTTTGAGTTGGTTTATGGTACTGATACAATATTTCCTACATCACTTGCAGTCCCAGTCATGAGATTATTACAGGAAGCTGGCAGCAAAGAGGATGATATTCAACGTTTTATTAATCAAATGATTCACCTTCAACAAACAAGGGAATAAGTTTCCCAAAACACTTTTCGGTTGCAAGAGAAGATAAAGAAAATTTATGATCGCAAAAATAAAGCATAAAAGTTTCAGCTGGAAGATGTAGTGCTGCGGTGGGATGCATGGAATGAGGAAAAGGGAAAGCATGGTAAGTTTGACAATTTATGGAAAGGACCGTATAAAATTTCAGCTTTGAGGCTGTTCCCTGAAGTTACTTCACCTTCATTGTATATACCAATTTGTCTTTCCTTGCAAGGTTTCAAGTACACTGCCATTTGAGCTTGGGGCCCAAAATGAAGGCTATAAAGTTTGAATGATTTGGGTCAAGTTTGGTTGATTTGCTTTATAGTCAAGTTTAGAGTTGGTCATGAGTCAGTTTTCAGTTTGTATTGAGTCATTTTTCATTTTTTTTGTTTTGACCATATTTCCCAATGGATGAGGCACTTGGTCTACGGTGTTCTTGAAACCTCCAAGGAGCTGCCATCCCCAATAAGGCCAATGTTAGTGTCAGTATCTGCATACTTCCATCAGGGATCAAACTTGCTTTTTGCATTTTCATTTTAGGGGTCCCATACAGAAAGTTTTACATCATTTCATTAGGTCATGTCAAACTGATCCAATGATGGTTGTCTTCTCTTCAGAAAATCTAATTTTTTCCCTCATAGAGTATACTTACTGACCTTTCTGTAGGTTGTCTTCAGTTATGGTTTCATGGTCAATTTGCAATCAGGCTTTCATTAAGTCATAGGACACGTTTTCATTAAGTCTTAGGGTTTCATTACCAAGGTCAAGAGCCTAATTTAAAAGTGTAAATAAAGGTTAGCAAGGGTATGAGGATGATAAATAAGTCAAGCATGATGGCTTGCAGGTCACAATCACTATTTAATTATCTTTTAACCTAATGTAATTTTCACCTCAAAAACATGTTTTTGAGGTGAAAGTAGAGTATTTTTAGTTAACGTGTATTTATTATGTAATTTTAAGTCACTTTATGTAATAAATGATCCCAGCTGCACTAAAGCATGTCTCCTTGCTGCAAGACAAAGAAACACTGCAAAAATCAGTTCAAGTTGAGCATTATCCACCTGAAAAGAAACAAAGAAGAAAAGGCATTAAAAACAAGGTTTTGAAGAAGGTCAAAAAACATTAGAAAGTGGGGTTTTCAAGTGAAAAATCAAAATTTACTCCTATTTAAGCTCTCACATTTCATTTTCAAGTTCATCATTCTCATTTGGCAAGAAAAAAGTCAAAAAGTGAGGAGAAGAGGAAAGGTTGAGCGAATTTTGGGCAAAGGAGAGTTGGCGCTGCGCTTTTGGAGGGTGGAGCTATGCTTCTGGAGGGTGGCGCTGCGCGTCTGGAGTAGTGGTGGAGTGGTGCTGTGCATAGGAAGACTGGCACTGCGGGTTTCAGGCAGGCAGGGTCGGCGTTGCGCGTCTGGAAAATTTCCCAGAGTAAATTTACACTGCGCTGCGCTTCTAGAGGTGGCACTGCGCGTCTGTGCAGTGGCACTGCGTGTCTGTGCGGTGGCGTTGCGCGTTGTGCAGGAGGGCCAGAAAGGCCTCAAAATTTCATACAAACCTCAAATTTTCCCTTTCTTACCTTTATACAAGTAAGTTGTCCTTCATGCTACATTGATTGGTTTTCAATTTAACTTTCAAGCTAAATTCTCCCTTCGTTATGCTTAAATCCTAAATTTCTCCATTAGTTATGCCTAAACCCTAAAACCCCCATTGTTCCTCCTATCACCTATCACTACAACTCTAAAATCTTTCCCCATCCCTTTATCCCTTTATCCCTATTCCATAACATCCCTATCCCTTTACCCCTCTTCCCAAAGGGCAATATCTCAAACAAACCAAGCCCTCCCTCTCATTTTTATGATTCCTACTCCCTCATTCATTTTCTAGCCCATAAGGTCATCTCCCATCCCCTCACTCCTAAAACACTTTCACTCATTCCCTTCATACAACCTCAAGCCTTGCAAAAATGGACATAAAGGACCGAGACTATGAGGGGGAGAAAAACATAGGAAATAACACCTCAGCAGATAGAGCTAGGCATCAGAGAAAACCACACAAGGGAGGTAGAATTATTAGAGAAGAGCTATCAAACCTCAGAGAATTGAAAGCCTCTCAGTTGGCTGTCACTTTTTTTAGATATCTTGGCTATTATGAGTTCTGTGAGCAAGTAGAGAGAGGTCAACACCACCCTGAGCTCACTAGACTTTTTTTAGTTCATCTTTAGGACAACAAGGTGACTCTTGTTGTAGTAACATTCACAGTCTCACCTTCCATCGTTGCAGATGCCTCTAGGATTCCAAATGTAGGGGAGAAGTGGTACAAGGCCCAGGACCTGGATGAACACTATTATGAGCCTTATATCAAACTCTGGTATAGAAATGAGGTGAAAAGACTTTTTCCTTTCATATTTCTTGAAGACAAGTATGTCCCCATGATGAAAATCATCATGAAATATTTCACTTGTGAGGGCAGGTTTTCCAGGCTGTACACCTATCACATCAGGGTCCTCATGCATTTTACCAAGGTGAGGATGTTAAACCTCCCTTACTTCTTGTTCAAGAATATTGAGAAGATGGCTCATTTTGAGCAAAATAATCCATAACCTCAGTAGATGAACAGTCTCTATCATTATTCCCTGATCAATATGATTGTGCTTCATCATCTGCCTCCTCAACATCTCTTGGGAGAAATTTATTGCTCATGACATCTTCAGGGGTCCTCAAATTCCTCCACCAGTATCTCAAGAAGCAGGGGGACCTTCTAGCAGTGCTCAGGTGAAAACAGATGAGGAGGCCAAAGAGAATAGAATTACTGAGGTGCCCGGGACTTACATGACATATGAAAGGGGCACAAGGAGATTATTTGCAGCTGACAGGCAAGTGTTTTCTCCACGGGATGTGGAAGGGACCTTGCCTTCTTCATCAACCCATATGCAAATGCTTGCTCCACAAGATGTGGAAGGGGCTTTGCCTTCTTCGTCAACACAACAAGTACAGGTGCAAAAACTACACAAAGGGAAGGAAAAGATGTCGAAGGAGAGTTTTGATGATGAGGAGGAAAGGGAGTTTGACTTGACAGATCATGATGAGCTGGAGTAGCGTTATACTCATCATGGTGTGGAAATAATTGACTTAAAGGCTCAGGATGAAGAAACAATAAAGGACATCATCATACAAGAAAAGGAGGCTCAAGTCCATGCTTTGATGGAAAATTTGGAGAGGGCCAAGTATGTCATCACATATTTGGAACAAGAGAACAAGCAGTTGAGTGACAAGCAGGTCCTCATGGAGCTAGAATTGCTCAAGGTAAAACAACAAAGTGACAAAGAGGCACATGTCACTTTGACTCCTATTGAGAAGGAGATTGAAGATGATAGAGATACTTGGCTCGAGAGAGTCAATTTTCACCTTGAGAAGCTGTTGTAGAAGGCCAATAGAGACAATCAGATGATCAGGCACATGGCCTACCATTACAGGACCCGAAACAAAATTTGCAACGTGAGGGTCAAAAGGATGAAAGCTAGACTAAGGTAGGCTCTAAAAGGAAAAATTGAGGAGCATAGGCTTAGGTTGCTTGCTGAAGCTTACTTGGCTCATCAGGACACTTGATTATGGTGCTTCTCACCAATTTTGGGCAAGTTTGGAATAATTTTTGTCACCTGCAAATTTTGAAATTTTACACACAGGAAATGTGCCTCAACGCGCAGTGCCACTAGCACTGCACTTTTCCTAGGGCACCCAATGGAGAAATGGTATAAAATTTTGGCTTTAGAGCGATGAGGAAATGCACCCTATGGATCTGTTAAGTTTTTGGGGCAGAACTGGTCCACCAAAAGGTCAAAAAACACACTAAAATGACCTTTCTGTTGCTTTTTGGACACACAGAAGTAGTCTTGGGAGAATCAATTTTTGAGGGGTAAAATGAGCTTCAAATGTAGAAATTCTAGGTGCTTTGGAAAGTATACTTGAATACCTTTCCAATGAGCTATCATGAGCTCAATTTGGATGCAGGGAAGGCCTCCAAAAGAGACCTGAAAGTGGTGTTGTGCGTTGGGCCAGTGGCGCTGTGTGTAGGAAAAAGTTGCACAGGATGGTTATTTTTCCAGTTTTGACTGTGTTCATGGATTCTCTCTCATGGAGGATGTTTCACCATTGTAAATGATGACTTGGCATGCAAATATGATATATAAATAGTAATAGAGGGTAGATTCATTACATTATAAGTCAATTTGAGCTCAAATGAATTAGTTTTTCACTTTTAGAGGCAAGTTGTTGAGATGCCTATATTCCTGTTTCTTGTTTAGTGTTGGTTAGATAAGCTCCTCATCTTAGGGATTCGACCCCTGAGGATGGGAGGAGGTTGAAACAATGCCTATATTTTCTTCTTATTTCTCATTATAAAGGGTTGGACTCAGCGGGATGCTCATACCTTGATTATACATCATTTTGTAGCAGTTTAGCAGGAGATTATTAAGAATTGTAGCTATTTTTCTGGGATCCATGTGGTATGGAGTTTTAGTACAGTTTCTTCTCTTGTGATCATATGTTAGTATGTTTTGTGTATTTCTTTAATCATTTCATTGCTTCTAAGTGAATGCTTCCAAGTTGATAGGCATAATTCATTGCATCAGTTCTCTGCTTTGGGAAAACATTTACCATTTCATGTTTTCTTCAGTCTAGGAAGGATCCATGGTTTTCACATGCTCTTATTAGCTTCTCACTAGTCTTAAACATTTCACCCCATCAAGACCTATAGTGCTAAAACTTATGCCTTCCTTGCCCCATTGAATACCTTGCAATTTTGACCTAATTTCCTAGACCTAAACTGTCCAGCTCCTTCTGATCCAGCAAAATCCCTTCAAAATCCAATAAAAGTTTTGTGCTACTATACCTAGCCTAATATCATTTTCCTGATCTATTCATCTTGGCTGAGATCCTTACGGAGAGAGCCCTCTCCCAGCCTAGTAGGGCTATATACTTGGCTAAGCATGGTTTGTGGTTACCCTGGCATTGCCTTCCTTCAGCCTAAGGTTCAATCTAGGTGATAACATGATTCATTTCATGATGCTCAATGTGATATTTCACTTCTTCAACATTTTTCTTCTTGATATGTCCTTCTATCTTGATAGTTTGAGGAGTGGTAATTTCTTCCAATGCATTACCAGATATGGTCAAATTGATTTCTTGATTCTCAATGTGATCTTTCACTTCTTGAACATTTTTATTCTTCATATGTCCTTCTATCTTGATAGTTTGAGGAGTGGTAATTCCAGCCAATGCATTACAAGATATGGTTGGATTCATTTATTCTTTCTCGATGTGATCTTTCACTTCTTGCACCTTTTTTTTTCTTGATATGTCCTTCTATCTTGAGAGTTTGAGGAGTAGTAATTCTTGCCAATGCTTTAGTAGATATGGCTAGATTCACTTCTTCTTTATCTGCGGTTGGTTGCTAGTGTATATCCTCTTCTTTTGATGTTTCATGATCCTTTTCTTCCTCCTCTTCATAATATATGTAAAATAATTTCTTCTCAGCACACTTATGACCTTTAGTGCATTTCCTATCACAATTGTAACACAACCCTTTTTCTCTTTTTTCTTCCAATTGTTGTGGTGTAAACCTTGTAGGTTATGGAAGGCTAGGAGAAAAAACACTTCCATAATTATAGTCATTAGTGGTGGGATTCCTTGTTTCCATAATTTCACTTTCAATTTTTCTTGCCCACCTGAATGCCTTCTCTAATGAATCAGGTTCCCAAAGACGAACCTCATGTTGAATGTTATCCTTTAAAGTACCTATGAAGTCATCAATCCTTTGCTTCTCTAAAATATCATTTACCCTTATATTCAGTTTTTGAAAGTCCTAAATGTGCTCAACCATTGAACCCTTTTGTTTGAGATTTATCAATTGGTTAAAGAAGGTGTTTCTCTTTCTATCCTCATAATGTGCTATCATTTCCTCCATGAAAATTGACCACGTAACAAGTGCTTTACGAGAATAAAGCACTTTATACCATAAAAATTGATCTGTTTCTAAATATGAAGATGCAATATGTACCTTTTATAACAATGGTACACAATGTAGATCAAAATATTCTCCATCTGTAGTATCCAATTTACCAGATCCTTGCCATCAAACTTCCTCATCTCGCTTTTTCTTGATTTTAGGAGCTCAATCTTGAAACGATTGTAACTTTGTAGTTTTAGATCTTTAAGTTATGAAAAGTTGGTTTGTAATAGCCCTCTGAGTCCTCTTTCTAACCCCGCAAGTCTGATCGCTATTGGATTCTCCAAGGAAGAGTTATACCAAATCTCCCATGTGACCTGATTATAGACTTGTTCAGTAGAGCAAACTTGTATGACGTGCCGCCGGTCACTGTTTCACCCTTAGGTTCTGAAAATGGTACCCAAACAACTATAGTTCATCCGCTTTCTATAACTTCTTGCGGAATTTCAATCTGATTCTCAAAACAAAAGTTATGACAATTTTCCTTAGGTCACCTGTTTGGAATGTAATCCGGGAGTCTGCAAAAACTCCAACTTCCTCAGATGATATCTCCACAAATATAGTGAGACAAGCTCTGAAATTCAGACCCAAAGTTTAGAATGATATCAGTCCAAATGGATTTCTTTAGCTTCTGAAATGGTGGAGAAAAATAGTTATAGCGAAAATTCCACGATGACCTGTTTGGAGCAGCGAAACCCTAGAATCCAAAGCTCTGATACCAAATGTTATGAAACCAACTCACAAAAAGATAGAAAAGAGAGATAAACACCTTAGAATTCAGCCTCTTCGAGGGGGCAACCTCCTTTACATTACACAAATGAACAATTCTTAGATGATACAATGAACAAGACCTCCTTTTTATATATAGGAGTCTAAGGGGTCATAATATAATCAGAGCCGACATAAAAATAATAATGTAAGGGCACAATAATAAAAATAGTAGGCTTCTATGGGGCACAATAATAACAATATGGGGACTATATGGGCACAACAATATAAGGGGGTTGTGCTAATACCAATAAGGGGTTACACTAGTAGTACAGGGACCTAACGGTTGTTGAACGAGTTGAGGGCCGAGGAATGATGCCATGCTAGAATGTTTCTATGGAGATGAAGAAAGATGCCAATGGACTTGTACTCAAGGAACTCTATGGAGCCTCTACTCAGGTACACCTGTTTGAGGATACATGACATCAATGGAAGAATGATCGTAGAGAAGAATTATTGTTTGTCAGTAATAAGGCCATATTTAGACCTCTCCAAACCATAAGAGGAGGGATTTCAATTTGGTTTTCTCAATTTGAAACATTTGTTCACTGGACTAACATGGTTGTGCAAGGAGTAGGTCTTGGAATATTGAAAAAAAACCCTCCAAACTTTTCTACAAACATATCAAACAACAAGGATATAGTCAACCTAATTCTTAAGTCCTCTGATGAAGATGTTAAGATTTCATCCTTGAGCGATATTGTACTTGGTTTTCTAGAATCCGAAATATTGACAACAAGTCATTTACTTTCACATTTGCTTAGCATACATGCTTTTCTACGTCTGATATTAGGTGGTGCTCCCAGGGCAGAGTTTACAAGTATTGTTGGTCGCCCATGTCATTCTTTCCCATGGTATTCTCAAGTTGGTTGGTGCATTGAAAAAAATAGATTACTCATTCATCACTACTGGAGAGCATGAAAGTGTTAGTGATATAAAAGAGAAACTTTAATTTTAATGAATTAGTGAAGGTTTTTGTAGAAAAACATATTATATTATATTATATTAATCATATATCTATCCTCCCTTATTCAGAGTATCATTACCACGAGAAACAAGGTTTCCTCAATGTGAAAAGACCCATCCAATGGTGCCATATGGATGGGTGATCACAATACCGTCATAGTTGGAAATTCAGAGCTTTCCAAGGAATTTGAAACGTTAAATTTGGACCATGGATTTGAAATTAGTCTGTTGTAAAGTTGATGGTGAACTTGGTATGATGAATTTGATGGTGAGTTTGTTCTTTGACAATGCATAAGAACCTCAGTGAATTTGATAATTTTTTTAACTACATTATTACTAAAGAATACATCTGGAATATATTGAAGTTTTTCTTTCATACATCTCAAATTTGCACAATCATTGGAGGTATATCCCCTTGTTGATTTTCATTGTAAACCAAATCGCATTTCCATTGATGTCAAAGGGGGAGGTAAGCAAAGGTCAAGAGCAATAAGGAGAAATGTTTCTTGGGACAAAATTGGGACGACCAATGCGTTTGCATCAATGCCAAATGGGGAGACTATTGGTAAAGTTGTCACTGGTGGCAAAGGGTGTTGAAGTTATGTTTGCTGAAGGTTTCCTTTGTTGATCTAAGCCACAATTGGATATGGTCTGATGCTATGTTTGTATTAATTCCAATACTCCTGTGTAAAGCTGTGAGTAAGTCTAATTCTTAGAGGTATAATTTCTTCAAGTGCAAATACTATGATTTTGTAATGTTAAGGTTGTTGATGTATTTCTGAGAAACAATTTAGTTTGTGTGTCCTTGGAGATGTAGAACAAAGATACAAACTTGTAGAGGTGCACAAAAATGTTGTGATGCAAGAATGGATGAAGAATATTTATTTTTCCTCAATTCATGGGATAGAAATATGATTAGAGTCTGGCTACCAACATTTGTAGCTTCGATTGACAGTGGATTACCAACACCAGCAACCCAAATTTGCACTGGCTAACCAACGTCTGTGTTCTGTAGCATGGATAAAGAAAACCATGAGCTTTACCTTTTGTAATAATTGAATTTAGCTTATGATATATGTTGTCTGAATATTTCAAAACTCATTCTATGTGTTTTAACATTCAAAAGTTGAAAGAATTTGGAAACAACTAGGTGGAATGCAAAAAGGTGAGCTTTTCATTTCATATTATTGTATGAAATACTAACAACCAACAAGTTGTGTCTATAAAATATGTGATTTTGGTAGGTAGAGTTGGTTGGTTAGCCTTTATGAGTTGAAAGAGTTGTTATGAGTTACTTGACACAAAGAGAAAGAAGAAGAGGAGTTGATGTGAAGCAAAACTAAGGAAGAGAAGGCATAGAAAAAGAGATGGAGGTATGCAGAGTTAAAGACCAGGTAAACCACACGTTAAATTTTTTATTTACCAGGGGATTATTGTCTCCTTTCAAGTAGAAGCCTGAAAAGGAGTAGGTTGGAGCCTACAGAGGGAGTAGGAGGTTCCTAGCAAGTAGTACCTTGTACAAATAAATTGAGGTAGGAGCCTCCTGTAGGTAGAAGCATGTAGAAAATTAATGTAAAAGAGGGAGTAGGAGCTTCCCAACAATTCATAGCTTGGAAAATAGCAGAGAGGTTGGAGCCTCCAAAAGATGATGTAATAGAGGAAGTTGGAGCTTTCCTTTGCATCACAACAACAACAAAGTCATGGTTTTTCCCTTTATGGATTTCTGCTTATATCTTTTGTCCACATGTGCTGCTTTTATGTGTCTCTTATGCTATGATTTAAATGTTGTTTACATATTAAATCTGCTATCCATATGATGTTCTGCTGTTCATTTACTAGTTTAGATAAATATTAAAAGGAAAAGTAAAAACATAATTTGATATCCATGAACGCACTATGCTAATTCACCCCCCTCTTAGTATAGTTAAGTTTCTAACAATGACTACGGGCTTATGGTAGTTTACACTTTAACTAAGATGTGTGATCTAATGCCCTGTAAAAAGACCATCAACAAGCAAGAAGCAACAAACTTGTTATTTGGACATGTCTGGGAGCACTTTGGGATATCTAGGAGCATCGTTTCAGACATGGACACAATATTTCTCAATGAAATTTGGAGTACATAGTGGGAGAATATGGACATTAAATTAAATATGTCTATAGGATTCCATCCTCACAAATATTAGGAGACAAAAAAAATCAATAGGAATTTGATGCAAATTTTGAGGGGTTACAATCAAAAGCTTTAAAGACTTGGGAGGAAAATATGGTATATATACAACCTTCTTATAATAGAGCAGTCCACACTTCTACTTGTATGTCCCCGTTTGAAACTTGTTTTAGATATCTGCCTCCTTTACTTTGGATATTGCAGTTGGGAAACAAGGATGAGTGAGGTAGGATAGACACTACAAGAGTCACATGATAAATACAATATCACGCATGATCAGCCCAGAATAGAGAATTCATTCAAGGTGGGATATAGATTATGGTTATAACTGGAAAAGAAGAAGATATAGGGTCCCGATTAGAAAATAAAATCTTCGTGGTATGGTACCTTTGAGATACAAAGGTGGGAGATAACTCCTATATAGGCTTAGTCTACCCCCGTAATTTTGAATGTAGAGAATCTAAAATTCTATGAGCCTTCCATGTTATATCAGAAAGAGGAATAGGTTCTACCTTCCATAGAGGATTTTGCACCATATGCTTCGACAAAGTTGAAAAAAGATACAATTTTGCAGCATATGTACAAAACTATGAGACCGAGGTATCATGACCTTTGGTAGATAGGGTTGAAAGGACAATTTCTAGGCAAAGCTAAATGGTAAAGGTTAGAGGAGGTGTAGGAAAAATTTCCTCACCTCATTCAATAGAAGATTTTGGGAACCAAAAGCCTTAAAAAATGGAGAGTTGTGATCCAAATTGAATCACTATATTTTCTTTCATCTAAGTAAATGATATTAGAGTGGAAAAAGTGGTGGAATAAGCTCACAAGTGTTGAAATTAGTGCTATGTTAGGAATAATTTGAAAAGGGGAACCCTTCCACTTTAACAAAATTCCATTGTGAATCCCCAAAGAAAGCCTCCTTGGAATAAAAGGAAATATTATTAAAATCAAATTCCTTTATGATCATTACTTGAATTATGCAGGGAAAATCATTCTATTCAAAATTCAAATTAAAGGTTAGCTTCTCAAAAAGGAACCTTCATTGAATTATATAAATATGCAAGTCGTGATGTCTAAATAATATAGAGATCGATCATATGAATGGTTGACTATTCTCTGAGGGTTTCATTGATACACATAAGGTTTCTATTGCTCAATGTTTTGGAGCTTGCATATATGGTGGTTCACTTTATATCTATATTTTTGGATCTTCACATTCACCAAAGACATCACACCTATGAAATGTATCCTTTACGATGACTCACACATATATTTGATGGCTCATACGTTTATTATATATTTCTTACGATGGCAACAAGTCTCTCACATCATTGTCTCTTTCTCTTATCGTTACAAGACATGTGTGACGGTTACAGGGTCTCGATTATTGCTCCATTTATATGTATGGCTTCGGTATATATATTGGTATCTTCTCTCATTGTAATGACACTCAAATTCCACCATCAGTTTATCTGTAATAACTACATGACTCAAAACTCTCACTCTCGTTGTTGATGCTACATCCCTATAATGACCATGATTTATCGCTCTCTATATGGCATTCACTAACTCTCGATTTCATCTTCGTTTAATTCCATATGTCTTGATCTGATTCTAATGGAGATAATCTAATCGCTCTAGTTTGGTCATGTTGTATGATCTCACTCTGTAATGGCACATGCATATAAAGAAGTTTCCATAATGTCATATAGTTTCAATCTTTGTTCTATGGTCACACAATGGCATGATAGTCTCGCATATCCATTCTCTGATCTCGCACAATTTTGTTCCTTTGCATCAATACATAGAACTTTATGATTTTTCTTGACACAATAGTCTCGTTCCTCAGTTTCAACATTGTAATATTGGAACATTTCCTTATATATGTGGTTGATTGACACTATACTTATGTGTAAATATGTATATGAGAAACATGTATGGCGGAGCAGTATGATACATGTATGATCCTAAGTATATTGCAACAATAACATCTATATGCATTGGCTCCTATATCATTCTGTATTGCAGCAATGGTATCTGTATCTTGTGGCTTCATTATCCATTGTAGATGTGACACCTATATTTGATGGCATCACTAAGATATATGTAGATACTCTATCTCAAAGGGAAACCCTAATAATTTCTTATGTAGAAGCCTTGATGATGCAATGTCTGACATGTCTTTGGGTTGTGAATAGTAACCCGGTTTATCTATGATTGTACTTTGTATCACAGTTGAACTATTGATGAAATCTAATAAAAGAAGAAGAAGAATTATAGGTTTTCCCCTGGTCTCCAACCAAATTTCAGTGTCTCTTTGTGTGCATGATTTTCTTGTGTTGTTCCTGTTAACACCCAGGTTGTTCCCTTTGACTCTTAGGGAATACGGCCGGGGTAACCACTAACCAATCTTTGGATTGCAGCTTCTAGCCAAGCTGTAATCAGAGAGGGCTCTCTCTTTATGATTTGTCTCTGTTCTGATGGTATTTTAGGCTAGATGTGAAGCTTAACTTTTGGTTTAATTGTTTGGTTGGAAAGGTTTAGTCAAAACGTGTATGCTCTACCAGAATCTTGCATGACATTGGGCAATGGAGTCAGTGGTCCTTTGGTTTGGTGTGCTGTGTTGATACTTGTAAATGAAAGCTGCAGAGCAAGATAATTGCCTGAGGAATGATGCTTTGAAATTGAGTTTGGGTATGATATGTTCAGTATAAGAAAGGCAATTAAGAATCTCTCTATAAACCGATATGAAAAGAAAGCAATTGTTACCTGGAAGCATTTAAGAATTTCTAGATAACATTCACAACATGGAACTAAATATAACATGAGCATTGAAGAATTCGTGTTTATTTTAATCCCGAAGAAAACATTTACAGCAATATAAGATTGAGCACAGGGTGCGAAGAAAGATGTCCTGAACTATTCTTTTTCTTTATTGCCAGATATGAAAGAAACACGAAAATGTAATAACATAGATAAACAGAACAGAGTTTAAAGAAAACATATCATTCCACCAGACAACACAGGGATTCTGCAACAGCACTTAGATCATCAAAAAGACACCAGAGTTCCAGGAAATCACTGAGCTGAAATTGCTCTTTCTATTAAACTTTCTATAAGTACAGAGTATACATGCCTCAGAGTAGAAATTTCCAACCCCTTATGCGTTACTAAGGGGAGTATATATACAAATTTACATAAGAAAATATCTGAATGGAGAGTAAATGTTCCATAAATGCTTCAACCAACTGCTGGAGTGCAGCCGCTGAGAGAGTGAATGCTGTAATTACTTTTAGTCCCTTAGCTGTCAGAAAATGGTCAGAGACTGCTGACTTGGTGGCTCTTGGAGTTGGCTAA
>APFE030648517.1:0-10242 GCA_000404065.3 Pinus taeda | reverse complement strand
GTGATAGCAATAGGAAAACTAGGGTTTACCATAGAAAATAAGGTTTTAATTTCAAAGAGGAAAGACCAAGAAAACTTTCATATGGGCACCATAAACATCAATAAATATGACAGTACTTACCTCTCAAGAGGAAATTTGGAGGTAATTTGGTAAGTTTTAGAGATTTGGAGCAATTTTAAGCCTTGCTAGGTAGAAGCACAGTGCCTCACATAGGTGCGCAGTGCCACTCTAAAAGTGCAGCGCTTGTGTAAAATTGCACAGAGAAATGCTATTAGGTGTGCAGTGCCAACTCAAAAACACGGTGATCTCCTCAAAAGAGCAGTGCAAATTCAAACTCACTTTTGATAGCCTTCTCAATGTCCAAATTGGGCCTGTGATAGCTCATTACAAAATCTGTCAAGTATAATTTCAAAAACATCTTATATAGTTTAATTTGGAGTTTATTTGCCCTATCAAAAGTCCAATCTCCCAAGGCTGGTCAAAATGTGCAGAATGAGGCTGCCAAAATGGATAGTGTTGTTGCAGTCAACTTTTGAAGGTCTTCCTCGACTCCAAATTAAGATCATGATAGCTCATTGGAAATCTCTTTGTGTCTAATTTTCATGTGACTCATCAGGAAAGTCATTTGGTCATTTCATCTAGGAGAAAAATCGATTTTACCAAGGTCACTCCACAAGTGCATTAACCCTCCTGAGGCAAATGATATGTTCGACATTTCTCCCAAACCATGAAACCTGTGTAAAAATTGAAGGAGGTTTTTCTTCTTGGTTCTATGATGGATTAAAAACTCTCTCACTATTATCAAATTCATCTTCTATTTCTAATAAACATCATTTGAATAAAACCTATCCCGATATGTGGAATAAGGGATTTGTAGAAATGAAGGGAAATGAAGGGGATAAGGGGCTTCTAAATTCTTGAGAAAACTTTGGAAAATAGGGAGGGATGTTAGAAAGTAGGGTAAAGTGGAATTTCAAATATTGAGTGAGGGGAAGGGGTCCAAAAGGGAAAAACACAGGCCTAGCCTAGAAAATTGTCAAATTGTAGCAATAAGCTAGGGTTTATGGGAAAATGATGAATTTGAGGGATATCAGTGATGGGAAGTGCTTAAGAAGGTATATTAAGGATAGGCTAAGGTGTCTGAGCATCAGGATACAAGTTTTGTTGATGATTTGACCATCCAAGAAAAATTACCTTCAAAACCCTAGGAGATGGAAATGAGCCTTACCCAAGTACAACTGAAGCACGAACAAGGTGTAAAATGACTCATTGGAACCTGAAATGATGATGACAACTTTTTGAATGACGGTACACTCAGCTGAATGGTGACATGGAACGACACTTGGAAAGCTTTGAAAGGAGTGAAAACAAACCCTGGACTTAATACCTAGTGACCAAATTTTACTTGAAGACTCGCTGAAATGACAAAATTTGACTTTGACACACTAAGACCACTTTGTAAGAGTATGTTTTACCATTGGTGCAAGGCTTCAGAGACTGACACTAACACAATCAACTATTTTAATTAATTCTAAAATGAAATTCAAATAAACTACTAGCCTTGGGGTCAAACCATAAATTACATAATCTAGAATGCATAAATAAATTGTTGTATGAAAAAATAAACTTACAAAGCAATTACAAAAAGAAATTATGAAATTTACAAATAAATTGAGAAAGAAAATTGAATCTACTTCAGACCATTTGCAAGAAATAAAATATAAAAAGGAAATAAACACTAAAATTCACACTTACATAATCTATGTTAACCCTACAAACATGATGGGTTCAGACGGCCTTTCCTGTCCATGTGCTGCAAGTCTAAGCTCAATTCACAAAATGGACACCAAATCTTACAACTTCATTTCCTTTCATTCCTTCGGTGAAAATAGAGTGTAATATATGACAACCAATAGATGTGATTGTACTTCTCTTCCCCTACCTAACTTTGGCTAGTATTGAGTGATCACGATATATAATATGCATTTATTGTTGGAGAATACTGAGAGGGGGCTGAATCAATATTCCTTAGCAATTATCACTTTTAAATCTTTTTAGATCATTAGTTAATCTTCAATCATCATTAATGTTTATGCAGTAACAAAAGTGAATAAATGAACACAGGAGGCACAAAAAGTTTAGGTGGAAAACCCCCTCCGGATCAAAAAAAACCAAACACTTTTCTAATAATTCTTTAATCTTCAACTCCAATTGAAAAGAAAGCTCCAACTTCCTAGAATCTAGAAAATAATTCTTCTACAGCTCCCATTGGATGGACGCTCCAACGCCAGAGATTCTTCAGTAGTCAACTGAACAAATGCCCCAACACCCAATGAGCTACAACTCACCCTAGCACCACCCTACCACCCTGATGTTTTCATAGGCTTGAACTTGTTGGTGACTTCATGCACCACCCTAGCACCACCTTACCACCCTATAGAAGAATAAAAGAAGAATGGACTCTCGTACCAGGGAAAATGGTCCACTTTACAATGATGTAGAATGATGTAGAGGAAGAAGACACACTAGACCATAACCCCAACTAGGACACAACGACCTAATGATGATCCTAGACCTCCTGACACTGCCTATTCAACTATTGGCAGATAGACGCTTGTACAACTTTTACAAAGATGCTTTTACAATGACTCTATACAATGATACTTTTAGAATATATGTATGCAGTGCTACCCACTTGAAGACTTCATGTGGTGAACTTCTTGCTGTTGTTCTACACCTTGATTACTTCTCTTGTCATGCTACCTTTTCTCATTCTTCAGAACATTAGAATATGCATTGAGTCTTCTCTTGATGAATATATAATACTTGCAAAAAGTTTTCAAGGAAATACCCATGACATGACAACAGCAAAACTTACCTCATCCTGTGGAGCATATGTCAATGCTAAACAAAAAAAACAAATTATAATACAAAGAACCTAATTAAATTAAGAGATGAACATGGATATACGTAACTTACTTACTTGTAGCCTACCTCTGCTGAATCATTTTGCTGCACCTTGCTCTTTGCTGCCCTAGAAAGTCTGGTCCTTTGCACCCCTTGACAACACTTGATCTAGTTTTTCTTGCATTCTAGGAGCACAATATTTAATCTGATGTATCTCTGTGATTTCAGATCCCCAACACGTGATCTTTGGTCCTATAGAAGCCCTTTGAGTCTTCCTTCCAATGCCACAGGTCTAACTGGTTTGAACTTTTCAATACAACGTTATGTCCAATCTCTCACAATGACCTAATTATGTATAGTTTAGTAGAGAGAACTTGTACGACATACCACGTTTCACTATTTCCTCCTTTGGATTTGCACATGATACACAGAAAACTACATTCCGTGCATTGTCGGCCACTTTTTACAGAATTGCAATCCTCTTCTCCAAGAGAGAGTTATGATCATTTTCCCAAGGTCACTTCTTTGAGATGAAATTCAGTAGGCTTCCAAAACCATAACTTCCACAGATCATATATCCGCAAATATAGCACACCAACATCTGACATTTGGTCACAACATTCATCAGGATTGTAAATCAAATGGGTTTTAACTTTAGAATATAAGACTTTATAAAAATAAAGTTATAATGAAAATGCCATGGTCACTACATTTGGAGGATATATGACATTTCTTTTTGTAGAGTTGAGAGGGACTTCTATAGAGAATGTTGAAGGGATTTTAGGAGCTTAAAAAATTATTAATCATTGATTATTCAATGACCAAAACCAATTATGAGTGCCATACCACAACCCCATAGGGTTTTAGCCCACTAATTGGGGTTACTAACTTCTAACATGAATATCTCTCAAATCGTGAAGAATTACTTGGCATGCCACATATCAATGGAAACATCTCGACGAGTAGAATCTATCTTGAAGATCCTTGACTCAAAATAGAATAAGTTGTCAAGTCAAAATTCCCTTGCAAGATCAGGGTAGTCGCTGGTGCTGCTTGGTGTTGGGTTGTGGAAAAGGTATGCATTTACTATTAACTTATTATCCTTTTCCTTAATTCTCATGCTTTCTATATCTCAATGCACTAATCTATTAAGAAATTATGGTTAGAAATACAGAAATTATTTGCAGTTATGCTTTGGCTAATTATCGTCCTTCTTTATGTAGGAAAGTATGAAAAGTGACAATTTTTGTTCCCTAACTAATGGACAACAATAAAGCAGCAAGCTAATGAAGGAACGTGGTGGTTGTAGATATTTCCAAAAGCAAATCAATAGGATTAGCACAAGAATGGAAAGATGTCTCAAGTTATAAAATTGTACGAATCCCTCAAGATCGAGAGATTCTGAGGGATTGCTTTTATCATCTATCTTTTTACCCCTTTCTCATTATAAAAGGCAACACATGTAAGCAAAAGGGGGACGATTATTGTTATTATTATTGTAATTCTCAATTACAGACTTTCGTTGTAGCGAAGAACACAAATACGTTGTAATACTCTTTCATGATTAATATATAAGAGGAGTTGTTGTTATTTTTCATTTATCTGAAGTAACTAGCAGTGTACACTAGCAGCTAAGGGTTTGGCTTCCGGTGGAATTCACTGCTTCACCTGTGTCATATATTTCTGATTCTTGCAAGTCTGATAGTTGATATTTTAGTACTTTCTGCTACTTTATTTCATTGTTGTTCCTTATTTCTTTGTGTTGACAGAATAACTCTATTTTATATAATTTACAACATTATTGTTTAATTAGTTTCCTTTCGCTTTGGATTGAGTTTCCTAGATGAATATCCTGCTCAATGTAATCAACTGTAATGAAAATTAACTATTGTTGTTAGTCTCTCAGATTGATGTCATAGTTGTTTTATAGAGTAGTGCTTTTGATTTAAATTCAATGAGTCTCTAAGAGAAGAGTTATCACTGTTGTACTCTTAATCGCTACTGCTGTTACTTGGCATATTGTTGTTACCTGAATTTTTGTAGGATTTGATTTCATTAAAGAATTGAGCTTTCTTTTAATTACAATTAGAATTTACTTGTGTTGGCATTATGGCACAGGTTTGGTGCTATGGCACAGGTGTTGTCCTTGATGGCAACCCACTTTGGTGACAGATCACAGTTCAGGCACTCAGAAAGAAGAAAAAGATATATATGCAGGTTCACGTTGACGAAGCTGTGTATACATGCTGGTTAGACGTTCTGAACTCGCGTATGTGTATACACACACTTTCACGCAAGAAAAAGCACGTACATGTGGGAGAACTTATTTTTGGTCCGTGGTATTTAGTCCTTGGTATTTGGACATATGGTTTTTGGGCCATGGTATCTCGTCAGAAGTGTTGATCCCAAGTATTGAGCCGATGGCATTGATTTGTTATGGTTTAGGACCGTGGTATTGTGAAAGGCCTAAGACTATAAAAGAGGAAGGAGATCATTTGGCAAAGGATAATTTGAATGAATTGAATATCTGATAAACTGCTAGATCTGGAATACTGGGGATTGGGTTATGGTGCAGATCTAGATCTAAATGAAGGAGGAACCTGAGCACAAGGAGAAGGATAAGTTCTATTTAAGGGTCAAAATCTTAAGGCTTTAATAATAGTATATTTGAATGATTTTGATCTGTTATATGTCGTGCATGCTTGATCTATAAATCTGGTAATCTGGGTTAACTAATGTCTGAATGATTGGAAGAGTGATTTATCCTTTATATATCTGTACCCAGGTTTAGTGAAGTGAAGGTGCGTATACATGCTAGTTCTGTGACTAAAAACAACGTATACGCAGGTTGGTCCAAACACAGAAGCGTATGCACGCAGGTTTCTAGTTATTAAAGTACCATATGTCTCTTAAATTGTGTTCTAGCTACTTCTGTTTATTGCTGCAGTGTTCCGGGTTCATAATTTGGTGTGTGGTTACTGTTACTGTGTTCTGGGTACAGTTGTCAGAGAAGAGTCAATTTGATTAAGTGTTAATTAGTGAAAAGGAGATTGTTTGATGATTGATTGATATTCATGGATCTAGTCTGAAAATTTATGAAACATGTTCCTTGGAAGATAAGAGAAGGTTGTAGCCTTCTATAGGTAGTAGCATGCGTACTAGTATCCCAGATAGTACAAGAGCTAAGGGGGTTGTAGCTCCCTTCCAAGAAAATCTGGAGAACGAGAGAGGGTTGTAGCTCCCTTCCAAGAAAAGCTGGAGAACGAGAGAGGGTTGTAGCTCTCTACAAGTAGCAGCCTGCGTACTAGTAAAGGACTGCACTAGTACAGAAACATTGTAAAAAGAAGTTTTTAAATAAAGGAAGATAGAGACGAATTGCAGCAGGTGGTTTTCACCCACATTGGGTTTCCACCTTATATCTTGTGTTCTTGTGTGTGATAGTCTTTTTCTCTGTTTCACTGTTTCTGGTTATTTTTTATTTGATTTTGATACATAGATTAATGATCAACATCTGTAAGATAAATTAAATTATAAGTCTGCATGATATATGCGGGTTTCCTTATCTGTAGTTGTGTATATATGCGGTTTTGACTAATTGAAGTAGCGTATACGATCTGGGTTTGCAAAAGAAAATAATTGACTTGATAATAATGATTCACCCCCCCTCTCAGTATTATTTCCAACAATTGGTATCAGAGCAGGTCCTTCAGAAGAAGCTTGATCGCTTGAAGCAAGATCTATCATCATGAGAAACTACGAGAGAGAAGCATCAATCAGGCCACCAATTTTTGATGGGACCAACTTCGTCTATTGGAAGGTAAGAGTTACAACCTATATTCAATCTCTTGGTACAGAAGTCTAGGATATCATAGATACAGGGTACACTTTTCCATCAATAACTCCTACAGATCCGGTTGAGAAGAAGCAGTTTGAAACAAATGCCAAGGCTATGAATACTCTATTAGGATGTCTATCTCAATCAGAATTCGTCAAGGTTATTCAGTATAAAACCGCAAAATAAATATGGGACAAGGTCGTTCTAAGCTATGAAGGAGATGAACAGGTAAAACGAGCAAAACTTCAAACCCTTAGAATTTAGTATGAAAATCTCATAATGTACAATGATGAAAGTGGCTAACTATTTCCTACGCATATATGACATTGTTAATTGTATGAAAAATTTGAGTGAAGAAATAAAAGAGGTTGTTGTGGTTAAAAAATTTCTGAGATCTTTGTCTTCTAAGTTTGAATCAAAAGTTTCTGCAATAGAAGAAAAGGAGAATCTACAGAAAATTACCATGTCACAGCTACACAGAATTCTAACCGCTTATGAAATGAGGAAAGGGGGACCATCAGACAGAAGATAAGCCGCATTCAAGGCCTCAGGAAAAGGAGATTCCTATGAATCAGGACATATGTTAGAAGAAGAGGAAGAATCAAATTTTGTCAAGAACCTTCAACGGGGTGCTGGAAGATTCAGAGGTAAGTTACCTTTCAAATGTTTTTCTTGTGGAAGAGTCAGTCACTATGCTACCAAGTGTCCTCATAAAGGTAAGCTTGACAAAGGTAAGGAACCTGTTAGATGGAACAAGAAACATAATGTAAATAAGAAAAACTATTACACTCACGAAGACAGTGATGGATTTTCAAATAGTGATGAAGATGAACAAGGTAATAATTATAGAATTTTAATGGCTTTTGAAGATGATTTCATGGATGCTATAGATGAAGAAGGTATTTATGAAGATATTTCTAAACTAAAAATTTGTTTAGAAGAGAAAAATATGATTATTGATACTCTGCAATTCCAACTGGCTGAAAGTGAAAAACATTATGAAAAGTTAGAATGTGAAATTGTGGGATTTAGAAAAGATATTGAGAAAACTAAAGCTCTTAATCTTAGATTTGTTAAAGGATCTGAAACGTTAGATGAGATTATAAAAGTGCAGCATTCTCCACTAATCAAGACAGGTTTGGGATAAAATGAAGAAGCAACTCAAGTGCATAAACCATCCACCTCCAAAAGTTATCTTGATGCAGCAAGGAGAAGTGAGCAAAGGCTCAATGGAGATCATCAGGTAAATCAGGGACAATTTACCTCAAGAGTGAACAAAGACTACCAAGAAAATCGAGGGAAAACTACTTTAAGGATGAACAGAAGCTACAACTAGCCATAGGTAAAACCTTCTCAATTTGCCTCAAGAATGGATGTCAATAGAAACTACAATCACTTGGTTGGTAATCGAAGGAGTTTCTTCAATGGCCAATGTTTCCCTTGTCATAAATTTGGTCACAAAGCAGGTCAATGTGTTGCCTATAAGACAATCATGACTAGAGAAGCTCAAAAACAAAGAAATATGACTAGAATAATGAAAAGGACCTACAATAACTTTTCTTCTCTTGAAAATGAAATAGAATGTTCTATTTGTAACAACTTCGGTCACGAAGATTCTGAATGTAGGAGCAGGTTTCGGCAGACAACTTAGAAGGAACAAGCCTCAAGTGCCAAAACATGGAGAATGAAGGAACTGCAACCAGAAAGATGTGGGATAGCCCTATATGCAGAAGGACAAGAAAATAAATGGTACATTGAGAGTGGATGTTCGAAACATATGACAGGTGATAAAGAAAAACTTCAATCATATAATGCCTTAGAAAAGGAAAAGAAGATCTCATTTGGAAATGACACCCGTGCACTCATAAAAGGTAAAGGTTCTGCTGAGTTGAAATAAAAGGTCAAAGCTAGAAATGTTATGTATGTTGATGGCTTCAAGCATAATCTATTGAGTGTTAGTCAAATGTGCGATCAAGGAACTGAGGTAATTTTTCGATCAAATGGATGTAGTGTTCGCGATCTTGATACAGGAAAAACAGTGACCAAAGGCATAAGAACTCCAAATAATTTATACATATTCAAAGAAGGACAAGAACAATGCTATCTAAGCAAGAATGATGAACATTGGCTATGGCACCGGAGGTTGGGGCATCTAAGCTTCTCATAGATAAGGAAAGCATGCAAATACCAGGCAGTTCGTGGTCTTCCAGACAATACAATATGCAAATCATGTCAGTTTGGTAAGCAAACTAGAACTAACTTCCCTGAGAAGGAAGGATCAGCTAGTAGGCCACTTGAACTTGTCCATGCTGATGTATGTGGTCCATCTAGGAAAAGGTCACCTTGGGGAGAAGAATAATTTATATTATTCGTTGACAATTTTTCCAGGATGTGTTGGATAGGACTTATGAAGCACAAAGACGAAACCTTCAAAAAATTCAAATCTTTCAAAGCCTTGGTTGAAAACGAATCAGATCACAAAATTAAGTGCCTCAGGTCTGATAGAGGTGGGGAGTTTACCTCAAATGAATTTTTCTATTTTTGTGAAGAACATGGAATAAGAAGGGAATTCTCTACAGCCAGGACTCCTCAGCAAAATGGAGTAGTGGAAAGGATGAACAGAATGGTTCAGCAAATGGCTCGTGCTATGCTTGATGAGTCTGTAACTCCCTCAACTTTCTGGGTGAAGCTGCATTTGCTGTAGTTGTTATTCTCAACAAAACAAATGTCCGGGTGAACAGCACTCAAACCCCTCATGAGCTCTGGTATGGTGAGACTCCTTCGGTAAAATATTTCAAAATTTTTGGAAGAAAATGCTATATCAAAAATACTGATGAACATCTTGGCAAGTTTGAACCTAGAGCAGATGAAGGCATTCTTCTTGGTTACTCTCCCCACAGCAAATATTACAGGTGTTATAATAGAAGGCTTGGAAAAATTGTTGAAAGTATTGATGTAGTGGTTGATGAAGAAGAAAACACTCCTAGGCAGGTAAGATCTGAAGATTTCGAATATGATGAGGATTATCCATCAACATCAAATCAGATTCATGATGAAGAAGAAACCCATGAGGAGCCTGAAGAACAAATAAGGATAGAAGAAAAGACTCCATCCAGGAACGTTCATAAGAATCATCCAGAATCTCAAATTTTGGCGCAAAAAGAGGCAAGAATACAAACAAGAAGAACAATTACAGAAACTTCAAGCTATTTGGAATTACTCTCCTCCACTGAACCACAAAATGTAATAGAGGCATGCAAAGATGAATGTTGGGTCAAGGCAATGGATGAAGAACTTGAGCAGATTGAAAAGAATAACACTTGGGAATTGGTTCCTAGACCAAAAGATAAGAATGTCATAGGAACAAAATGGATCTTCAAGAACAAGTTGAATGAAAATGGGGAAGTTATTAGAAACAAGGCCAGACTTGTTTGTAAAGGGTATGCTCAACAAGAAGGAATAGACTTTGAAGAAACTTTTGCTCCATTGCTAGACTTGAG
>APFE030648508.1:0-26101 GCA_000404065.3 Pinus taeda | reverse complement strand
ACTACTCAAGCGTTGAGGACAACACTTTTTTTGAAAGAGAGGGGCATGTTGGGTCCCTATAATACTAGTGATTACCCCATTACTATGGAAGTTGTACCCCTTATTAATATTGTTGTGCCCCTATTGCCCCCATATTGTTATTACTGTGCCCCATAGAATCCCTCTATTGTTATTTTTGTGGCTTTATATTATAATTGTTAGGTCGGCTGGGATATATTGTGACTCCTTAGACTCCTATATATAGAAAGGAGGTTTTGTCATTTGTATCATCCAAAAATTGTTCATTTAGTAATGTAAAGGAGGCTTTCCCCTCGAAGAGGCTGAATTCTAAGGCGTTGATCTATCTTTTCTATCTTTTCTTGAACTGGTTTCATAACAGACTAGCTATTCGAGAATTATCTGCAACCATGTAATTACAGTGAAAGGTAGGTGACCCATATCCTCTGTTTTTTTACTTGATAGCTAGAAAATAGAAAAGGAAAAGAAATCTAAATTTTTTTATAGTAATTACAGTGTGCATAGGGATAGACAAAATTGTGCAGAGAAATTGTGTGGGGATAAAGGAAGAATTACAATCATCACCCTCCTAAATTCTAAACCCCCAGTCACCTTGGAAATATCTAAAGACAAGCCACCAAACTACCTACATTCACATTGAAAGGGAAGAGAAAATGACAAGAGGTTTCAACAGAAGAGAGCCCACAAGGACATCTAGAATACACCTCCATCCCCCTATGGTAGAGATATTTAGAAGGCATTAATTTTTGGAATTATTAGAGATCCTTAGAGGATATGATGATGATGTAGCTCGAAAATTTTCCATGTCACTCACACCTCAGGCTAGAGTCAATGCCACTTCTGTGGTGAGAGAATTGTTAGTAAGAATTACCCCTAAAAGCACTACCAGAATCACTACACCCCCTCTATGCTTACAATGGAGAAAGGAGGATAAATCTAGCAACACTTATGCCAAGAAGAACTTTTTCTTGAGAGGTGAGGAGCCAATTCAGGACAAAAATGGGATTAGAAGGGAGATCCTTCCCTATACTTGGGATGAAGTAAGCTATCACATTCTCAAGTATATTTATTGTGAGCGAAGGCTCAATATAGTTTATGGTTACCAATTTAGACTCCTCCATGAGCTGAGATTTGGAGAATAATTACCCCTTAACATAAGACTTAGTGTGCGCTACTTCTTGTTGCAATCAATAATAGACATGAGAATAAAGGTACTGAGAGGAAAACAAAAACAATTGACACATCATGGACTAATCAAGCTCACACTAGAAGATTCCCTAAGCGAATTAAGAGTCCCTATTTTATGTTCCACATTTATGGACATGGACAGGGAGGTTTTAATTGAAGCAATTAAGTATGAAAGAGACCCAACCTCTAGTGGTCAGGAGGAAGAAGAAGAACCTGAACAAGAAGAAGAGGAACCTGAAAAAGAAGAGGAGGAACCTAAAGAAGAAGAGGAAGAATTGAAGAGGAGGAATATACCAATAAAACAGAGGGAGAAATAATAGTGGGGAAGAAGCAAAGAAGGATGAGGCAAGCCCTGAAAAGCATACCAAGGAAGGGGAGGAATCTCCAAGAGTGTCTCCTAAACTCACAAAGAAGGAGGCAACTGCTGCCTTAACTGCCCTAAGCACACCCATAAACTCAACAGGAAAATGTTGGAGGCACACTTCCCTATATTTCAAAACAAGGAGGAGCACTAGGATAAAATAGGAGAGACCACAAACACCTACCAAGGCTCATATCATCATTGAATACTCTCTAAAAGGACAAGAAAAACTAGTGTACCCAGAAATGAAAGGTGAAGAGGGCACATCAAAAGAGGCTTCCCCAAATTCACCAATCACTTATGTTAGGAGGCCTATCATCAGGTCAATCTCAGAAAGGAAAATCAAAGAACCTTTGAACCCATTTCAGAAAAGGAAAATACTCCTACAGGAAACACAGAGAATCCTACAGGAAACTCTATCAACATTACAGGAAACACAAAAAAAAGTAGCAAGAAGGAAAGAAAGGACAAAGAAAAGGAAAGGAAGCAACAACACAAGTACAGGGGAAGAAAAATGCTCCAAAGACATTAAAGGGAGACTCCCAAGAGCTACAAGAACCTAGCCCACAGCACAACCTCAGCTCCTATTACAGATTCATTGAGCAAGGTCGAGTAATACCACAAAAATTTCCATCCCTCTCTTCTTTGAGTTTGAGAAGGAGAGATCAAGGACACATCACTTAATGCAAATCGCTAAATCAAATAATGTAAAGTATGTGGGCCATATGGAAGAGAAACTACTAGAGATGGGTAGAGAGTTGAGTGAGATACGATACAAGGAAAGAGTGATGAAATCTCAATTAGAGGCTAAAAACACATGGCTGAGGAGGAAAGTATAGGAAAAAGAGAGCCAATTGGCCACTATAGAAATCCTCTCTATGGAGGCACTCTAATGTAGGATGCCATCAAAATCATATGTCTTGTACCTAAAATATCAATGGCTGCAATTTCATATAAAAACCCTAGCACAACGAGGGACTATGCCTTTCCAAGACTATAGGCAGTTCATTGAGCTCTGTGACCAAAGCATCCTAGAGGAGAGGGCCAAGACATATGAATTCTACTTACACAACTTGGCCTTAAGAGACTTGAATGTGTGGAACCCCAATCCAAAGTTGGGGGACTTACAACTAATGGTGTTGGCATCATGGATGAGTCATGAGGAAGCCAATGTTGAGGAAGTAAAGAGGGTATTGGAAAGAGAAGAAAAAGAGCACCTTTGCATTAGAAAAGAACATATCAATTCCATGATTTTCATTAGCACCCACAACATCATCGTCAATGATCCCTAGCTTACACCAAGATACCTAGCTACACAAGATACATCAGTCACTCATTTGGAGGATACTTTGAGATTTCTAGGGGATGAAAGTCAGCAAGCATGCCAAATGAGATGGGGAACCCTATCATACAACCTTAGGATTAGGGAGTATCATTCCCATGAAAGAATGAGGGATGCATTAGAAAGGACCCCACTATATAAGAAGGCAATGCAGAGACTCAAAATCAACTGGATTGGCTTGAAACTAAGTCCACCATTTCTCTTGGGTATGTTAGAAGGAAGAAATGAGGAAGAGGAAAGAGATAAGTGGATGAAATAGAGAAGCATGTAGGATTTTATCCATAAGAGGATAATACATCAGAGAGGCCACAAGTGCAATTAAAGACATGAACATAGATTAAGTTTCTCAGAGGATGAGAAACACTTTCAGCAGGGAGTGATGATGAGGCTAATCAATAGGTAAATTATATGGACCTTAATGCCACTCTCCAGCTTATTAAAATCAACGTTTCTCACATTTCTTTACATATTTTATTATATTTTGCTTAGTGAGAAGGGTAAAGATGAGATCTTATGTCATGTGGCCTAATGTACATTAATTGTAGGATTTGGAGAAATTTTGGCTAATTTAAGTGAAAAAAATTGAAGTAGAAAAGAAAGAGGGATTTTAGGAGATTGGATCTCCCTCCTTAAATCCTCAATCACTCGAAGATTCCCCCACCATATCTCATCAGCTCGGAGTTACAAGTAGCCAATCTCATTGAGGTCATTGGTAGGCCAGCAAGTGATATTTGAAGACAAGTTAATCTCGAGTTGGGAGCCAAGCCTCCCTAATTTTAAGGAATTTGTTGGTGGCTTCAGTTGTATAAATAAGAAGGCCTAAGGCCTCATTAGGATTCACCTTTTTTTGTTATAAGTCTTATGTATTTTTAATATTTTGATAAAAATGAAAATCATTCCCTTGATCCAGCACTGAGTTAACTCATAGGGCTTAAGCTCTTGGGTTAGGGCCCAACCCTAGTAGTAGAGGTTCCTGTTTCTATACATGTATTCTTAGATTGCATTCATAGTTAGTTGATGAAGTGATTTTTGTTTTGTTTAATTTGCAAGTATTTGGATGATTACTTAGTTTTCTTACATTTGTGGATAAATAGATCAGTGATACAATAGTGACAGTAAAAACTTCACAAAATCTTGTGGTAGTCGCCTTTGCCTCATCTCCCTAATGGTATCATGGTTTGAGGGTTCCATTCACACGACCCAAAAATAGATTTATCATTTGATCACTACATAACCTAGGGTTTCTTGTTGCATAGATCATTGTTTCTAAATTTCTTAGAAGTACCTGCAATTTTCATTTTGGTCTCTTGAGTTTGCTATGGTTTAGAAGCACTTCCATTCATAAACTTAGCCATTAGCTAGTAACAACTATGTTTTCCCTAAATTCCACTCATCTTTTCCATATATAAATGAAGTTGAGCATAAATGAAGAAAAGAATGTATGTTGTTGTATGAGTTTCTGATCTATGGGGAGACCTCATCTCACCAGCCTCATCCAAGTCTTCTCCACCTACATTGCCAAAGCCCACCAAACCCTAATCTGAATTTCTGTTTTGTAGCAAAGTGGAAATTTTCCTTGAATAAGTCCAATCATCTTGAAGCCGTGGACTAAGCCTTGGGTAGTGTGCACCTCCTCTATGCCTTAGTTCCCCATGAGACACCTTTCCCACAATTCATCCTACCTTTCCTACCTCCCTATAATCTTTCAGACTGTTTCTTGTAGTAAAATAGGGCATCCTATAGTAGAAATAGACATCCTATAATACTACAAGAAACCTTGTAGCAGCTTGTTTTAAGCCCACATTGAGCAGAACCAGTTATCTGAGCTTAGGTTAGGCCTCCACTTGGCTTCCATACCCTTGACACCATTCCATACATGCTTCCCCATACCTATCTCCCCTATCAAAGAACAAATTGGTTAAATTAGCATTTACATTAATAAAACTGAAAATCAAAAAGGCTTTTTCTACAATTTCTCGTTAGCACATGCATTGAACTGTCACAATAGCTTTTAGATAAATTTCCATGCTTATTTAGTCCAGATAACTAGATGTTATATGCAAGGTTAGGTTAGGTATCTTGTGCAATAAATATGTGTATATTCTTAACTAGATGATTTCATGTCATATTATAGCACCTTCCAATTTAGCACTTTCATTTCCTAGAGTAGGTAGCATTTCCTTTCTGCATTAAGGATAATTTTCCTTTTTCTATTTGGTAGTAAGAGTCCTAGTCAATAGAAGATTATTTTGAAAAACCCTAGTGGTCTATCCCCCTAGTTGAAAAGTGGCAAGAGTAGACCATTGCATCTACTGTGTATACAACACTGTCACCTCCAAGTTATTATGAACTCCAGGTTGATGAAGTAAATTTTGTAGCCCTAGGAGTTTCAACATTCTTGCTCTGATACTTGAGCTCATCAATACACCTAGATCAAAACAACTCCTCTTGATATAAATGATATTCATCTTAGATCAGGAATATTATTGCAAAAGAAAAAATTCTCTTACCATCATTGAATAACAACATCCATAGGAATAAGATCCAAAGGGGGCTAGAGAACCATGGACCACACTTGATGGAGAGAAACCATTAGAACCTGAGATTGAGGAATTTATACTATGCCTATAGTTAGATCCTTTACAAGTTTAAGAGGCTAATCAACAAATAGTAGAATATCTAAATGACATGGAAAATAAGACATACATAATGATATAGATGAGAAAGTGGACCAAGGGCATCAAATTTATATTGAAATTTGGTTCCAGACAATGATTAAGTTGGAATGCCACTCTCTTCCTCAACAATTCTTGACATCACCGAAATTAAAGTAACAGGTCCCTCATATTGTAGTATATATTAAATCATATCTTTCAAACTTGCATAAGAGTTTATCTGTTATCCTATTGTGTAGATGGCTCCATTGGATGTATTCTTATATTTGAAATATATTTTATTTTTCAAGTAAAGTAAGATAGAAAAACGAAAAATAAAAAAAGTGTTGGTAATAATACTGAGAGGGGGGGGTGAATCAGTATTATCAAATCAATAAAACTTTTTCATTTCCATACTTAGATACATATATGCTACTTCAATTAAGGGAACCCGTGTGTATACACAACTGTGTCTAATGAAACTAGCGTATATCCAGAATACTTATGATCCAATTAATCCATTAAATGTTAGTGAATCAGAACTTCTTTAACCATATGTATAGTAAGCAGGTGCAGTAAAACAGAACAAATCATCACACACAAGAAGCACACATGAACACCATGATATAAGGTGGAAACCCAATGTGGGTGAAAACCACCTACTGCAAATCGTCTCTATCTTCTTTTAATAAGAAACTTCTTTTACAACAGTTCTGTAATAGTGCAGTCTTATACCAGTATGCAGGTTTCTACCTGCAGAAGGCTACAACCTTCTTTCGTTCTCTAGACTCTGTTGGAAGGGAGCTACAACCCCCTTAGCTCTTGTACTAGCCGATCCACTTACTAGTACGTAGGTGTTGGCCTACTGAAATGCTCCAACCTTTACTTGTTCTCCAGCTGCTACTGGAAGGGAGCTACCACCCCCTTAGCTCTTGTATTAGCTGAAGTACTAGTACGTAGGTGCCGACCTACAGAAGGCAACATCCTTCTCTTTCTTCCTCCAGGTACCACGTTTCATACATTTTCAGACTGGATACTCCTAAAGCACAACACTATAATTTGAAGGCCATGTTTCATCCAATTTTCATACTGGACCCATCAATATCATTGAAGCACAAAACAATCAATACTAGCATCATCAATTTTTGAATCACTGAAACATTGAAACCTTGTCAACAACACAGTCACCAGAACACAGAGCAGACTACAGAACTCTGCAATAATAATCAAACCCAACTGCAACTTCAAACATCATACTTCATTATGTATACGCTACTACGATGAATCAAACCCGCGTATATACACGCTTTCGCGAAAGCCAACTCGCGTACAGATCAGTCATACCCAGATCATAACATGCGTACAATAAAACATGCATCAATAATTCAGATCTAGCCTATCCATGATCAAACCATATAAAGATGATTCATTTCAAACCATTTGATCCCGATCTATCCTTAGATCTTGTTCTCCATCAACTGGTGAGATCCCTAATGAGATCCCTCCTTAGCTCAGATCAAGCAATGCATCATAACCCATATCCTGCATACTGGATCTCATACTACATCAGATATTCAAGTATTTTTCCATGCCTTTGCCTAATGATCTTCTTCTCCTTTTATAGTCTTAGGCCTTACTCAATACCATGGTCCAAAACCATAACAAAACAATACCATGGACCCAATACTTGGGATCAACTCTTTTGGATGCAATACCACGGACCAAAACCATAGGATCAAAAAACTGTCGAACTAAAACCATGAACCAACCATAATATTTCCCATGTGTGTGCACTTTTCTTTGCATGAAAGTGCATGAAATTTTCTCTACATGAAAGTGCATGAACTTTTCTCTGCATGAAAGGAACTTTTCTCTTCATGAAAGTGCGTGAACGTTTCTCTGCATGAAAGGAACTTTTCTCTGCATGAAAGTGCGTGAACTTTCCTCTTCATGAAAGTGCGTGAACTTTTCTCTGCACTATAATTTATCATATGAGATGAGTGAGTTGCTCTTCTACGAGTTGGTTGCCATCAAGTACAACACATGCATCATAATGCTAACAATATGGGAGTTGATTAATGAGATTTTTAGCATGTGGGAGAACATTGGCATTAAAAACCAGAAGGTCAAAAAGTCTAAGCCATTGATATGTAGCAACAGTAAATCAGTTCCTGAAATGAAGCAACTTCCAAAAGATATGACTATCACACCTTGGAGAGCATTGCAAGGAGTGAAGGATGATAAACTTGTCAAAGCAATATTATCTCGTGTGAGGTCAAAGGAATTATCATTGGAGGAAATGTCTGAGGAATTTCAAAAGTAAGTTTGTTGAATTATTTTTATTTATTTCTAAATTATAATTTTATTTTAAATATAACATATTGTTCTTGGTAGTATCTGTTATACATATCATTATATTAACTTTTTTTACTTTATCTATGCAGTCACAAAGTTTCATGAAAATTCAAGAACAAATGGTTAAATTGTTGAATGAAGATAGTTGGGATGATGTTGTACGCAACTATCTAGATTCAAGTTCTACATCGACATTAAAAAAATTTATCTTGCATTTAAAAAGGTATGTTGATTTATACATTCATTTTTATTCATCTGTATAATATTTTTAATTTATAACTTACACATATATTTGTTTATTTTATAAAAGATGAAAAAGGATGAAAATGGAGCACCAGATAGTTTCAAAAACTTTATTGAAAAAATAAAGATCGAAAGACTGAAACATCAACGTCTTAAGAATGTTGAACTTGATCCAACTCTTACTCATTTCATTTGGAATGGGCTAGACACTATTCAATATCAAGTAATACAAGGCGATTATGAAGACATTGCTAAACTCATACCTAAAAGGGATTATGCCCTAGTTATTGCATATATTCCCCATGGTTTCAATATTCCAAACATTGACTATGATAGTGATCCTTATACTTATCAAGCTCTTAGTAAAGTGGTTGCGGGATTTCTAGAAGTCACATTATCACCATTATGGAGATTTGTGACATTTCATTCAGACATTCAATTGGCAATGTTATTGTCAGGCTTCAAGGGGAAAGCAAATTCAAGGATGCATCTTACATGATAAGACGTTTAAAATATATATTTGATTAATGTTAAAAAATTCATTTATGTACAAGTTAATTGAACTTTTACTATTTCATGTTACAGGCAAAAGTCAAATCTTCTTAACCGTGAAGATTAACCATTTATAAATGATTGTGAGTTCATCCATATTGATAGTTGGGCAAAAGATGATAGCTATATGTCTATGATTTTTAATCAAGTAGATGGAAAGAGTCATAGCTAAATACTGACTTATGATGTTGTTGTGAGAAAACTAACATATGAAGACAAAGAAGCAAAAGGAGAGATAGTTAACATTTATCAAAAACCATAGTTATTGGTTAACTATCTTATAAACATGTTCAAATATAGGAGATTGAGTTTTGGATTTATTTTCTGGGTCAGGTAAGTTTTATTATATGGAATTAAATTTCAATATGTTATTTATTAATTTATATGTCATTGTACTAATTTACTTCATTATTTGTTTTGTGCTTGATAATTAGGTACAACACTAGCATGTTGTCTTTAAAAAGGAAGAAATTGCATTGCCATTGAAAAAGATCCAATACAGTGCAATTTTATTCAATAAAGAATTAATGCGCTTCAATTTCTTCCAAATGCAATGCAAAAAATTGGGTTGAAGAAAGGGGACTTTAGTGAATCACGTGTGGCAAAAAAGGCAAAGGAACCCCAACCACCATTACACAGAATGCTTGGAAAGGCATACATTGGGAGATTCACAAACATCAAAAATCCATTACAGGAGGAAAATGAGCAAAATGAAGCAGAAAATATTGTGGAAGAAGATAATGATGAAACTATAGACGACAAAGGATTTGGATTACGTGACATTGTTGATTAAATTTAAGTTACGCTTGGAAATCAAATTAATTTTTTGTAACTATTAATTAGTTATACTTGTAATGCTTTGACTTTGACATTTTATGAGAAGAATAAGCACTTAATTAAGGTTGTTATGCGTTCAATATTTATATTATGTGATTTTCGCATTAATTTTTATGTTAATCCTTATTTTTTGAAAAAAACAGTGATTATTATTAATTTTTGACATGAAATTCATAAAAAAAAAACCCTATATTTTAACCATTTTTAGTTAAAGTTTTCCTATAAAAATTGTGATTTTGACATGCCATCTCTAGCAAGTTTTTTAGTTATATTTATGTTAAAAATGGTTATTTTTATGTCAATTGTTAAAAATTATTGTTTTTTAGAGACAATTATTTCATGTGGATTGAAATATTAATTAATGATGTATAAATTTGTAGAATATCGAAAATTCAAAATATAGACCTTCTTTAAATATGCAAAACAATAAAAACCTCACTACAAAAAAATAAAATAAAATAAAATAAAAACAAGAAAATATGAAGAAGAAGACCACTTCAAAAATGATTAAATTTAGAAAATAATTATTTACATTTCATACATTAGAAAATTTAAAGTAAAAAAATAGGTCTTTTAAAAAGGAGGCCTGATGCAGAATTACCATTTTTTTAAATCAGCATGAAAATCACTACTATTCTAAAACGTAATGTACATAAAAAAATTTAAAGTGCCAAAAACTATGCTCTAAAAAAAACATGCGTGTTTTGCATCACCCATTTTCAAAATCATATCATTTTTTTACTATCTTTATGAAACGAGTAATAGTCTTAGTTCTCATTTCAAAGTTTACATTGTTGCTTACAGAACTATTTGTAAAAAGCTAACTGGACAGACACCTTTTCAAGTGGTCTATGGCATAGAAGTTGTGATGCTGACGGAGTACATTGTGCCTAGTCTATGGATAACGACGTTCACAGGAATGGTAGATTGTGGAGATTTAGAAGAAAGGTTTGCATCGCTGACAGAGCTAGAGGAAGATAGATTCTTGGTCGGGTTCCATCAACAAGTTCAGAAGGAGCGCGAAAAGGCATGGCACGATCGGAACATCAAACTGCACACCTTCAAGGTAGATGATTTAGTTTTATTATATGACAACAAGTTTGATAAATTTCCAGGAAAATTGCATATGCATTGGCTAAATCCATATGTTATCAAGTAGATCACTGATGGTGAAGGAATTCAGCTGGTGAAATTGAATGGAGATCCATTTCCTGGAAAGGTAAATGGCAGCCAATTGAAGCCATACACTTGGGATCTGGCCAGATGACTATATGACAGTAGCACAGCCTTAGTGCTCCAAGCAGCTCCAAGGAGGCGTGGGACTCTAAACTACATTTCCCGTGTTGTAGAGTTGTGCGATGAGGGGCCTGTGTAGGACAGACGAGTGTCATAGAGTCAGTGTACGCGCGAAGGGAGTTGCACTACAGGACGAGAGACTACACAATGTAGCCAAAATGTGATCGTTACCGTCACTGTTCAAGATTTGACAGTGAGAAAAAGAATAAGAAAAGTGGGGACAACATTTAAGGTTTAATTTAAGAGCGATATCTTTGAAAATATGCCACCAATCTAGCATTTATTAGCAGATTTTGGGGGGAACAATCAAATTTTAATACGAACTTGCCTATAAATTATAGATGGCCGCCCAATGAGAGACACTTTGCATTCTAAGAGTTTATGTGTCGCGTTGTCCGGTGTGCATGAAACATGCGTTCTTTAATGATTTGGTGCCTAGTTCTGTGTTTGACAAGTTACCGAAACTCAGCAGCTTATTAACAGCTTCATGTTTGAACCCATGGAAACTGCAAGTGCTAGAGGGTCTATTTCCTCTGAGGGGGATACCCCTGAGGTCATAAGTATGGAGGTGCCCACAACAGTGCCAAAATATCCAAGGTCGCCTAGGTTGAAGCCTACATCGGTAAGAGAGGTTCCCAAGCCGAAGAAGGATAAACAAAAGAAGACATTGCTAGTGCGCGAGTCACTAAGGAAACATAAGAGGAAAGAAAATCTAGTCGCATAAGAAAAGGGCAAAGTGGTCGACCTGGAGGATGATGAGGGTGCAGAGGACATTGATATTGAGGAGGCAGACCCTATTTCGAAGCTTACAAAATACCTCCTTCATACACCCCTGCTACCAAAGAATATCACATTTGAAGGTTTGCGCTTGGCGCGTGTCCCACATCCGAAGCTTGAAGATTAGGACTTAGGGGACACTGAGTAGTTCCCCCACCCGACTACCGATAATTTCATGCAACGAGTGTTCTCTAAGATTTGGGTATCACCGAGATGGAGTCAATGAAATGGATTCGTTGGGTTGAAATGGCAAAATTGTTGAATCTGCTATGGTTGCCGCATTACCACCACGCTCCCATAAATTTGATTGTTATCAAATAGTTGTTGTGCTTGGTGCATAACAGGTGCCTATGGTTGGAGGAGCTGATCCCTACAACCAACATGTTGTTCCATAGGATCACCTTACTACCACATTAAGGGCTAAATCCGGCCAAGGCATTTGGCAGAAAGATGGGCGAGTGCGACCTCACCAAGCGAATGAAGGACAAGTTTAAGCTTGTCAAGAAGCCATGAGGGTATTCAATTTCAAGCATAACCGACCCCACGGTTAAGGTGGCTGCCCAGATTTTGGCTGGCAAAATAATGAGGAAGTTTCACGTAAACAAGGTGTCGGCACCAGTTGTTACACTAGTGGCCTAGTGTGTGGAGGGTGTATAATTCAACTGGGCGCACTACCTATGCAGCGAGTTCTTTACGAACTACAGGGAGGCACAGGACGAAAGCGAGACGTTTCACTACTCATGGCTCTCACTTTCGATTGTGCTGGTCGCATGGCAGTTACCGGAGGACAACCAATTTCCTTCGATTGTGCTAGATTTGCCAAAAGTAGTGAAGTTTGCTACACTATGGGCCACAAATGATGTTGAGCGGATTTGGGAGAGCAAGGTGTTTTGGGTATTGATGGAAATGAGCATTAATATGGCCATCAATCGGAAGCCACGGTTATATCCATCCATTTTTGAGAAGTTATCTAGGTACGTGAGGTTCAAAGGGGACTTCCACCAGATTTCCATTTAGACACAAAAGGCTCAAGAAAAAAAGTGGTATGATTTACCATACCTCATGATGGATGATGGAATTGTAGCGGTCCTCGAGCATTGGCCAGCAGATTGGTGCACAACATTCAATTTGTTTGTCGGGTCTAGTAAGTCCACGGAAAAGCAGAAAAAGGAAGCCGCCCAGTTGAAAGTTCAGTAGTTGGTTGAAAAGCGAAAGGAGATTGAGGTGAAGGCATGTGGAGAAGCGAAGTGCGCTGCTAAGGAACAAGAGGAAGAGCACAACTCTAATAAAAGTCAAAAATATCCTTCGCCACAGACAGAGGAAGAGGAGAAATTAGAACAGGATGGTTGAAATCTGGAAAGCACTCCCTTCCTGGTGAAGCAGAATAGGGAGCAAGAAAAGGAAGGGCTGCACAAAAAGACCAAGGCCACGAAGTCATCGATAGACCCGATCACCTTGACGTAGGGTGGTTTGGATGACATCGAGGACAAGATAAGGGATACAATAGCAGAATTGTTGTAGTAGTTTGAGCAGCAACAGAAGCAAACATTAAGTGTCATTCAGACTGGTTTGCACAAGCTACAGATCTAAACAATCATACTACAGACAGGAGCAGGGCAGAGCATCGCAGCCTCAACCAGTTTAGCATCGGGTACAATAGTAGTGACGGAGTTGGTTCGCTCTTTGGATCTTTAGGCATTCATACTACCTAATGGAGCCTTGAGCGCAGAGGCAGATGCTGACAAGGCTACAACCATCACTCTGAGGAATGTTGGACTAAACTTGGTCGCGCTCCCTAGCGAATTCTCTCACACACTACAAGCAAGTGTGATTGAAGAGCTTAAAGCCCAAGAGCAGTGCACACTGCGCATGATCAGTGAGTAGAAAATTAACAACGAATAGATATTCGCTGAGAAGACAGCCACACTAGAAGCCTGGAAGAAGGTGCATGAGAAGAATGAGAACACTGTCGCGGTAGTAGCCGAAGCATGCACAATCGTTCTGGAACTGCATATCCCAGAAGGAGCACTGATGGAAGCCAAGATTCAAAAGTTGGTTGCAGGTGTGTGTGACACAAAGACCAAGATGGCCAAGGTTCAGTTTGAGCTGAACCTAAAAACTACAAAGCTTGAATTTAAGACACAGCCTTCAACTCCACCAGAAGTCAATGAACAACGTGAAGCTGCTGTGAGGGATGGAGTCGCTACAATAGATGTCGCAGTGGCAGAATGCACTGGGCTCTTTGAGTAGTCTATGGAGCTAATCATGAGTCTGTAGGAAGATCCTAACCTGCAGAGGTTGAGCACAGAGGCCCGGACTGCAGCAGAAGTATGACAAAGCAAAGGTGACAACGCGCACCAACGTGTGACACAGAGATTGGCAAAGCTATAGGAAGCAAAGAAATTGCAAAAACCAATAGAAACAGCATAGCAGAAAGAGGCAGTCCTCAAGACCAAATTGGGGTCTTGGCTGGATGAGGCCTATGTGATCTCCACCACCATTGTGGAGAATTTGTCCAGCCTGCAGATATCCCAACAAAATATCTAGGAAGATAGCACAGGACCAACAACCGAGGAGCCGGTGGAGCAGGTCAAGAAGGCAGCTATGTAGTGCACAACTGAAGTTGCAGTGTTGCAAGTGGAGCTGGGAGGTATTCGCAATAAGATCTTTGTGCCAGCAGAGTGACTCGAAGGTGAGTCACGATATTTGTGCTGGGGGCCTGTTGAGACAAGGTCCCCTAAGGTTAATTTTGGGGCAAAAGCCCAAGTTTGAGGCAGAATGCCCAAGTTTTTGTGATGTAAAGTGCAAATTTTCCACAAGTTATGATCGCGGAGCACGTAGATGTAAAGTGCCATAAATGGTTTTTACCCTTTGTTTATGTAAGTTGTTTCAGCTTTAGTAGACCTACCCGTGGTCCGCAGACCATGGGAATGTATAAAAATAAGAGTCTTAGAGAGTCTAAGGCAGTTTAGTTCAAGTAAGTTTTGAAGACAATGTAATGGGTCAATAGGAGCTAAGAGCAAAGAGTCTTAGAGTAGAAGAAAGGCTCTGCAGCTGTGTGCATAGAGGCCTAGAGTAGAGCCCACAATTGAGTGTGTAGACCCCTACAGCTAAGTGTGCAGGGTACTTTTGAGTCTGTAAGCAAATCTGAAGTATTAATAAAGAGACTATTCTAGAAATATCTGTGTTTTATCCCTTTACTTCTATTATGAATAAATGTGTTTATGTTATGATGAATAATGGGTTTATATTTTAATGTTGTATTGATGTGCGAACTTGCATGTTTTAAATTGTTATATGAACGCAAGAAATAATATTTACTTACGTGAAGAATATCTTAATGCATACTAAAGATATCAGACACTTGAGCCGATTTGGGTAATACCAGACTTATGAGTGATTACAAAAGTGTGTAAGTGGTTGAGTTGCATGTTTAGGGTCTGCGAAAGATAATCGTAGACCTTTGCGAAGGTCTAGAGACTGGTAAGAGGAAGTTATATCAATAAGCTTCGAGGTCTTATTGATCTGTGTGAAGGCAAATAAAGGGTACAAAACGATATCATAACCATCTCTGGGTACATAATATGTGATTGGTTTGGTTTCCCTAGCAGCAAAACAATTGACGCAATGGACACATATTATGTAGCTATTTTTTGATGTGATTTAATATAACTTTTCTATCTAAATATAATGGGTAAAAAAAACAGAGAGGTTTAGGAATTTTCAATGGAAAATGGATAAAACTAATTTCAAGTGTAGTTACTCATTGGAAACATAATTTAATTATGCTTCTAATGAGTGCCTACACTTGAAATTTGAGTAAACTTGTAAGGAGATAAGTCAAAATTGTGATTTAAAAGGTAGTCTTCTTCCTTCCTCTCCAAAAATATTTACCGTTATGGTTGGCATCATCATCTTGAATCTTATTAATTCTTTTAGAATTTATTTTGATGGTACATTTTTTATTTTGCATCCCATTTTAGCCTTTAAACTTACCTCATGGTGTTAGACTTGCAACTAATCCACTTCTCATGTTTATCTATCATTAAATGTTTAGTTTACATGTTTACATAGTGATATTATACAAATCCTATGAGTTTTAAGTATCCATATTTGATGGTTTTTAAAGCATATCTTCATCAAGAGTTAGTGTAGGAGTTTCAAAATGAAGACTTGGAAATGATACAAGTTCTTAGGCTACCTTGTTTGTATTATTGTTCAAACTTATGCTTGAGTGGGGGATTGTTAACCTAATATTAACTATACAATTATAAAATCCTACACAATCTTATGTATTCCACACTATGGGATATCAATTTTATCCAATTTGTGTTATATTCTATTTTTCCTCTTTTTAACGCTTATTGAGGTGCTAGTGTGAGAGAATTTAGCTTATGAGGTTATTTCAAGCATGTACTATAGAATTGTATGATTAGAATGAATATTGAATACAATGGAATATAAAGAATATGGTTTAATACCATTTTCAACAAGTTTTTATGTCTTGTCTTATGTTGTACTTATTAATATTAGTTTCCATGGATCATGCATATGAAGGCATGTAACATTAAGGAAAATAAACATATGCCTTATCTTGTGAGATTTTCAGAGGACCAAAAACATGAATTACATCTACTTTTGGAGGACTTGATATTTCTAAATGAATTAGAGTTGAGGAGTTCATTTCCCTCCAAAGGTGGCACCAGGGCCTTAATCACCCAGAGTCAATTGCACATTTCCAATTCTCAATAGTTCCGTAGTAGACAAAAAAAAAACATTAAGAGCTCAAACTTCCTCATTGATACCTTCAAGCACTTGTCCATTTCTACTTGATGACAAAGCAACTTAGCTTCCAAGAAGAACTAGAATGACATCCTCTACCTTTTAACCATATATTCAAGATTTTTAATGGAAACTAGCAAAGCATAAGTGTCCAAAAATTTGTCCAACAAGGCTAGCATCAACATTATCCAAAAAGAAAGGAATTTGCAATTGCATACCATAAATTGGAAACCCAACAATATAACTCATTGAGAATGAAACACCACCTCCATAACCAAGTAGAGGCAAGAACATAATGATAATGTGAGGAGAGGAATTCAATATATAAGCATTGACCTAGTCATTCCACAAGTCAAAATTCAACAATAAATCTAAATCCATTACCCAAAGATCAACCAAATAGAGAATTGACATGGGAGGAATGACATCAAATGACTTCCTTAACTCCATTCTTCTACTCAAGGTCCTAGACTCTAATATGCATTCTTTTTTAAGAACATGCTGCTTTGCAAGGGAATGACAAGGAAAACCCTATGTCTTTAATCTCTCTCTAAACCCTACATTTCTTCCTCATGTTCTCTCTCATCTTTTAATCATTTTCTATGTTGATTTGTTCTTAAATTTTACATTCGATTTTCATGCTTCTTCATATTCTCTTTCAAAATATAAGTGGTTTTTTTCAATTATTCATTTAATGTTGTTCATCTAAATTAAAATATTAAAGTTTACATAATTATAAGAAATATAATATGTCCATCTTATTGGCAATAAATTGTATATCACAATTTCAAGCAAAACTTATGTTGCTAAAGAGATCTATATAAGTTGGTTGAAATTATAAAATATATGTGGAAAAACCTATCTATTATTTTTATTGTTATTAGTGCTCAATAGATCCAATATTAAGATGAATCTAGGCTAGTAATAATAATAATGATAATAATAATAATAGGATAGATAGTATTTACAAAAAGTTCAATCTCCTCTAATTTTATCCCATAATTGTGATAAATGTCTAGTAAACCATTAGCTCAATAGTCCCTTAAACATTTCTTTTCTATAATAATAATCAAAACAAACAATGCCTTATGGCAAAACCTCTCATCCCTTTGCTCAACAATCATCTTTCCCAATGAAAACCATAGAAAAAATCATTTTCAACAATTGTCATTGCAAGATTAATTGCATTCACTCATAGTCATGAATATAAATTGTCCCTCACAAGCATCTACAAATTAACCAATCTTTTCAAGCCATAAATTAGGAAATAATCTTTATATTAAGGTGATATGGCCTTATCCATACTAAACTCATATTCATAACACAATATATGAGATTCACCAAAATAATTTTAAGACTCATTTTTTCTAAAATTATTTTTATCTCCAAATGTCAACTTTTCTATTGCCACAAGAATGGTAAAGAACAATAATAAGTCCTTTCTTTTCTTTTTAAAAAGGACTTATCCAAAAATCTTAAAAAAAAATATGCATATTAAAAGCATCATTCTAACAATACCTAAAAAGATGAGCAAAAACATAAAATATATAAATCCAAAGAATCACAAAACTCTTCATCCAAAACAAAATTCCAACTTATATACTATTCACAAAAGATCTTTCTATGGACCTAATATAATTAGAAAAGCAAACTTTACTTATCAAAAGCTCTGTGCTCTTCTGATATTTTTAAATCTCACGGAGGGCAACCGTACCCGGCCTGAATCTGTGAGGTTTCTTCACTCCGCCTGTCGCTGGTGCATAATTCCTCGCAGCCTTGGTTGCGAGTTGTTTCCTCAGCGCCTTCCCACCGGTCGATTTACGGGAAATCTGCTTCGTTCAGGCCATATTTTACCCTTTCCTCTCTTCTCTTATGTTCTACGATTTCTTTTGAATCAAGAATTTTTGACACACACGCTGACTGCCCGTTTCCCCTTTTATTCCAAGATTATACGGTAAGAGATCAAAAACTTTTTCAAGATTTTTTTTTAAAGCAAAGGATTCCATTATTATTATGTTTGAGCAAAACTTTTGAGCTATCCTTTTACCCATAATCCAAAAATATTCCATTTGTCACATAATGATTGGCTTTTAATATGCATTCAAATGATGCTTGACTTTTACTAGTCACTTCGTCTCTCACGCAATTCCTAATTAACTTTATAAAAATCAATTCCTTCCATATGCATTAGCGTAAAGGAAACTCTTAAAAGCCATTTCCAATCTCATATAAGGTTTCCTAGAAAGTACCTCACACAATGAATTATGTGTGTGAGTGGCAATGAATATCTTGATGAAGATATGAAACTTAGTTGATAAAGCCAAAGACTTTCTTTTCCATTTATCTATCATTTTTGAACCCTTAACACCAAAGATACCAAAACTTCTTTGGTATAACTATAGAAAACAAAGGAGATTTCAAAACATTTAAATAGTTGACCAAGTTGAAGCCATGACTAGTCTTGGTCCATTGGCCAAGTGAAAATTATGTAAATTATGATAATATTGTGTTTTAAACAATTGGACATTATGACCAGACATTGTATTTTGAACCATTGGGCATTAGGACTAAACATTGTGATTTAAAGACAAACGCATTGCATATAATGTATCCAAGCTATACATTGTCTCTTTCCACGAAAATTGTGTCCACAAAGTGATAAGGAAATAATCATTTGCAACCAATTCACCATTTGCTTCACTTCATGTTCTAAAAGTGTAATATCTTTGATGAGACCCACCCATGGCTTCATATACTTATTTCTCTATATTATGTGCTTAAATACTTATTAGATCTTTGTAGTGCCCTACTTATAGACAAAGTAGATATCTAGCAACATATTCAATCTATGTTGTTAGTAGAAAAGTGGAATTGTGATTAGGTTTTATCAAGAACTCTTTGCACAACATGTACTTAATGGTTAAAAGCATCATCCAACTCTTCGACATTCCAGACATATTTTCTAATCGATTTTGCCCAAATCCTAGCAGGGATTTATTGGAGTCATAAGTTTGAGTTATATAATTGCATAGACTAAGTGCCTCAAGGGTTTTTCAATGCATTGAATCCAATTTTTTTTATAGGATCGGTTATGGTATATTCATTCAAAAAAGGAAGGGGAGATATACTCTGAAGTACGTAGTGTTTGAACATATCAGGAAGGAGGAATTGACAAAATTCATTGATCCTTTTTTTCCTGCTTTTACATGGAAATCATAACTACCTAGTTTTCCTACTACATTCAGCTTGTAAATTCTAACAAATTGCTGAATAAGAATTATACATTTACTATTCATGTAACTACTGATAGATTCAATACGCTGAGGAAGAAGGTACATTCTGATAATGAGAGAATCAAATCCTGATAATTCCTGAAGTTGTCTGATTATTTCAATCTTTGTTGATGGATTTCTCCTTGTTTTGCTGGTACCTACTGTTGAGATCCATCGAGTTTGAATTTTCTCTAGATTTCTTACCCACCACGTCTTGCAAATATTAGAGGGCATTCTTGATGTGAACACAATGATTATTGAGTTGTTCAAAGGATCTCTTGTGCTCATTGCATTGGTGATTGAGAAACCCAAGTTTGGTTTTGCATTTTTCCTTCCATTGGTTATGCATAGCTCGAATTTGTACCAAAACCACTTTGAGAGCCTTGCAATGAGGGCAACACTAGATCGGATCCATGGAGAAAGGAACAAGGATTTAGAATGATCAATATAGAAGGATGGAGGTGGAGAAGAAAGGGCGGAATAGAGGAACAAGGGGAGAAAAAAGGGGGTGCATGCAAAGAAGCAGAGGGAAGGGGGAAGTCTTGCTGCAAAAAGGAGATATAAGAAAGCACACAGAAGCATATAAGAAAGGAACAAAGAGCAGCGCAAAGAGAAGAAGAAGGTGAGGGGAATATAAAGAGATGAGGTGCCTGCTAAGGAACCCTTGAACCATGTGAATCATCATGCCTTTGATTTTGAAATGTGTAGTAGTCAGAGGGAGCAAATTTGAGGTGGGTTTCATGAAGATGGAACTTTGATTGAGGGAGGATACAAAGAGATATTGACATTTACAAGCCTTGGGAAGGGGGAGACAATATATGAAAATTTCTAAGATCGGATTGTACATTTGAGGAGAAAGATTTAAGGGATAAATTTTGTGAAGAATTCTTGATTTCTTCGGGCCTCTCCTTGAGGTCTGTCGCAAGCTTTGTTTGCATATACATCAACTATCTTGTTGTTTTCTCTAAGGATGTGGAAGAAAGAGAGATATCCTAGATTTTTTAAGTAGTGACAGATTATGTTGATTATTTGGCTAATCCCATAATTTTTTGTCTTCGAGTTCATGACCATCTGCTGAATAAGGATAGCAGAATCCCTAATTATGTTTGGATTCATAAAGTTTTCGTTGCTGAGGATTTGGGAACCCATCAAAAAACCATAGGCCTCTGCGTTATTGTTTGAATCAAAGCCTAAGCCCCACTCAAAATAAATTGAGTTTGATCTCAAATGGTCAATTATAGTACCCCCAGCTCGTGCCTTACTGGGATTTGACTTGGAGGCTCCATCAAAGAAAATACATCTTGAGATATTTTAGCCAAACTGATAAATCCCTTTTAGAAAAATGGATCTTCCAATTATTAGATCTAAAAGGAGTTGATCTAGGGAGTCAAGCCATAATTGAAGGTTGATCTAGCACAAATTTGATCCAATTTTTTTCTTCCTGTTGAAGGAGGTTGTCATCCATTTTTTTATCCCTTTTGCAAGAATCAGTTTTGATGCCAAGCTCCATGTTTGGTCAGAATTTTTGGAACTTCTGGCTTTGCGTTTTGAAAGATGATCTTGTTTCTTGCTAGCCAAATCTGTCAACATAAGAATGAAGGGAGACAAGTCCAAAATATTTTTAACTTATTCTTTTTTTAACGATTAGGGATGGTTGGAATTCCACTTAGCAAAAAACGTTGATAAACTGAGACTTGAGTTGATATGGACCTCAAGAGGATTGAGCAAGGTTTGCTAACAATCAGAAGAGAATTTAGAGTTGATGAAAATATGATATATTGTTCTTCTGCTCTGAAGCACAAAGGATAGATGGAGGGGCCATTTATACATATTTTCCTGAGATTATATGTAGTGAGAATTTTCCCTTTAAGCATGGTCCAAATAAAGACTTCAATTTTATGTAGACTCTCAATCTTTCAAACTAGTTTCTAGATAGGCAAATCAGGTAGTTGATGGTCTTCTTGAAGCTTTCCATATCTAGAATTGACTAAATAGTCCCCACCTGTTGGATTCTAGTTGAATTTATCTTATTGTTCTATTCTAATAGGGGTTGTTCCCATTAGATGGAGGAGAATCAAATCCCTTTGATAGTGAAGCTTGGGGGGAAAGATGGGGGGTTCCAACTGTCCCATGAATTGTCTTGTTGATTCCAAAAGGAAATATGTTCTATAGTTGAGATACCTCTATTTATAATCCAGGTCTTGAGAGGGAGAATACCTTGTATTTCATAGACAAAGAGATCTTTCCCATGATGTTGTCACTCCACGTATTTATGTCCTTCCCTCCCCCAGGAATCCTGGAGGTATTATTTTTTACTAAGGGCAGTGATTTTTTGCATAGTTTCCAGATTTGTGAACAATGTTTGGTTTGCAATTTTCAGGTGAGGAGATATTGTCAAGAAGAGTTTAGATATTTTGTCTCTAACACATGTTTTCACCAAATAGTCTCACCTGTGACAAACCTCCACACAAGTTTTTCTCCTAAAGTAGTGTTCATTAATCCTGGGAGTCAGATAGATGTTCCTCCTTTCTCATAAGGGGCAGTGACTTGTTTCCAATTGACCAAACTGAATTTCTTAGACTTGGTTTTTCCTCCATGCCATAAGAAGTTTCATATGATTAATTCTATCTGCTTTTGAATTCCAAAAGGACCTTGGGTGACTATAAATTGATATAAAGGGAGGGATGATAGGATAGATTTGATCAAGGTTATCCTCCCAACTAAATTAAGCCATTGCATTCCTTAGTTTTAAATTTTCTTCTTCATTTTGTCTATTGTAGTATACCATATATCGGCCTTCAAGTTGTCTTTTGAAATTGACAAGCCTAAGTGTTTGAAGTGAGTCCAATTTGATTTGAAGGGAACTTTGAAGATTTGAGAGATTGTTGTAGAGTTCTAGTTGGATTTTTCCATCCATATATGTTATTCTTTGCATTATTTAGAATACATCCTTAGGCTTCCATAAATTGATCCAATATGAATTTGAATATTCTAGCAAAAATACATGAATCTCCCCCCATGAAAAAGGTATCATTGGAAAATCGAGAGTGGTTCATGCTCTTAACTCCTCTGCTGAATTGGATCCTACTGATAAAGCCACTATGTCTGCTATTCTATAGATTCCTACTCAGAGAATCAACCGTTATGATGTAGAGGAAGGGAGATAAAGGGAAACATTGCTTGAGACCTATAGAGCTTTGAAAAAAACTCCCCGGGTTTCCATTGATTAAAGGGGAAATCCAGGGACCTTGGATACAAGCTTTTATAATGTCCATGAAATCAGTGGCAAACCCAAATGTTTGCACGACATCTATAAGGAAGGAGTGAATAACTCTATCAAATGCATTGGCCATGTCAAGTTTCAAAATGAAGCCTTGCTCTTTTCTAGATAGGCTAGAATCGGTTTCTTCTTGGACAAGCAAAATATTGTCAACTATATGTCTATTGGGGACAAATCCACCTTGGTTTTCAGAGACCAAGATGGGAAGAATGTTTTTGAGTCTACTTGTTAAAATCTTAGATATAATCTTGTAGGATGAATTACACAAGGATATAGGTCTGAAACGATGGAAAGAGGAAGGTCTGGATTCTTTAAGGATAAGGGCCAAGAAGGTGGAGTTGGTTTTTCCTCCTATTTTTCTTTTTCGGAAAACCCAACAAGTCATTTTCAAGAGATATTAAAAATTGAAGTTACTCTTCCTCTATTTGCTTAGAAAGAGTAGCATTAACCTCATCTGAGACTAAGTTTGGGATGTGACTAGTGAAGTCGTCATAGTTGGAATTCCCTTCATTAGTAGAAAGCAACCTTTTGAAGTGTTGATGTGCTTCCTCTTTGATTTCCTCTTGCCCTTTGATTTTAACATTCCTTTCGCCAATAATGGTATAAATACAATTTTTAACACTTCTAATTTTGGTGGTATTATGAAAGAAAGTTGTGTTCTTGTATCCGGCTTGTAAACATAAATTCCTAGATTTAAATATCCAGGTTTCTTCCTCTTTCCACTGGTCATGTATACTTCCCAGTAGATTTATTTTTCATTCATTTACATTTCTTTTGCAACCTCTCATTCTTCCATACTCTTTTGGACATGATCTAGCTCCAATTGTAACTAAACTTTCTTTTGTGTTGGCTCTTTATAGTGTAGTGTGACCTACTCCTTTAAAGAGAATTTCATATCGCATATCCTTATTCAATAGATGTTTCCCTTTTAAATTGATGTGTGATGAGACTTGTCCTGTATGACTTATTCCTTTGATCTTCCAATGAGGTCACCAAGAGCTATATCCTTCAAAGTTGATGACCATAGATTTTGTTCCAGTGGTCCTTCATGTTTTCCTATGGTTATGTCACGAGCTCTTGCTTCTAATGCTTCTTTTCCTTGGACTTCCTTCTTTCAACTTTCTCCATTTCTTTGGTGAAATGGATTTCTTCTCTACCATTTTTGTTATTGTCCTTCTTATGCTAAGGACAATCTTTTCTACAATGTTCATAGTCTTTGCATTATAGATCAATGATGATTATCTTCTTTCCTAGATCTTGTAGATGAGATCTTAAGAAGATATCCTTCATCCCTTGATATCTTTACTTTTGTGTAGATCAGATCTAATTCATGTGACCTTCTTGATCATACCTTCAGAGAGTGAGTTTATCATATGCATCCTTTTGATGTCTCCAATATTGCTATATGAGGGGATCTTTCATAAGTATCCCTTTCCATGAATTCAGAAGAGATGTTTTGATATGTTTAATGACTTCAACTACTTAGAGGACGATGTCTATCCTCGTTCATGCAAGGAATTTCGATGACCCATCCAATTTGTAGATCTCCTTGCAAACACGAAGTCATTTTACCACATTGATTAAAGAATCAAAGATACTTACTTAACAAGTGAAGATGAAATCTTCACCTTGGTCACTTTGATAATGGTTGAAGAAGATGTATTAGAGCTCCCTCTTGGATGATCTTATTTCAAATGAAAAATCCTTTCTTCAATAGAAAAAGCTTTCCTCTTTTGATGAGGAATATTTGCTGCTTCTTTGGATGAACTTTTTGTAGGGCAAGGAGAGGATCATTTCTTGCTTTATAACTTTGAAAATGGTGACACTTCCTTCTTGCTTTCAACACACTTCAACTTCTCTTGTAGTGTAGATTAGAAATGCTTCTAGGGTTTTCACTTTTTCCAAGATGATGTGATATTCATATTTAAAATTACTTAGAACTTATCTTGCCTTGTATATGTTAATTTTAGTTATGTTCTATGCTTAGAGCAATTTATTTAAATTTTCACAGTTAGCAATCACATCAGCATTAAAGTAAACTGCAGATAGAACATAAATATAAATCGCAGAAGACAAGCCAAGACAAGAGGACACAAGATGTGGTGCTAGCCAGGGACAAAACCCACAATGGGGGGAAACCCTTGATCAATTCTTCTTTTATGTTCTTCAAAGTTCAACAGAGAAAGTGAGAGAGATATTTACAACAGAAGTCAATCCTTTGACTTACTATATCAGAGCATAGATCAACTCCTATAACGATGATACATGAGATCAGTTGAAGACATTCTGCTTCAACTGATTCTCCAAGGTGACGACGTCACCTATCCATTTCGTCCATTAGCTGCACCTTACCATGGAGCACCATCTCATCTGCTTTCATCATCATGCTGCCGATTATTCTGCATTTTCCATTATTATGCAGCCCTATTCATCATTATGCTACATCATCATGCTATCTCATCCATCATCATGCTACCTTGAGTTCTTTTGAGACTATGAGATCACATCTATGTATGATCAATTTTAGTCATGATCTAGACTATGATAATTATCACTCTTCCTTGAAGTATGTTGAGACTGCCTCATGTTGTGATGATATAGTCTCCTTCTTTATGTATGGCGAGAATCTTTGTTATGATGGAAACTTCTTCCATGACTCTACAATACATCTTGTTGAGGTTGCTACAGGTATGTCATAGTGAAGGAAGACTTATCTTCTCTATCCATCTGAGGGCATCATCTTTCATTATAGGTATGTCGAGAGGAGGATGATCTAGATCCTAGATTTATCCCATATAGAAATGTGGACCCGTTTATGAATGTGGCTTCATATTTATCCTTACTGCTATAGGGCTTCACCATGAATAGCGCATCTATTTTCCTTGAACATCGTATAGGGTTTCACCATAGCGTATCAGGTTTCCTTGAACATCGTTTCACCATGAATGACATATCATGGTTGCGTATGAATTGTGTGTCTTCCATGGCTTATCAGATATTACTATGACAACATATGAACTGTGTGTCACCTTGACTGCGTATTGAGCTGCGTGTAGAGTATAGTGCATTGTTGTGCGTGTAATCCATGTACACTATGTAATATATATTGCCATTGCGATGTTGTATGCCTGCATCTATATATAT
>APFE030648507.1:1513-27607 GCA_000404065.3 Pinus taeda | reverse complement strand
CCCTTTCCTTGATCCTGGAGGACCTCTACAGTGAACCCCACATGCTTTGCTTTCATGGATAAACTCCCATTATGTCCCTCTTCATGAGCAGATCATTTCCCTTTTGCACCATTTCCCCTGAAACTTTTGTTTTTCCCAATTTCCAAGACCAATGCTAATGACCTTTGTCTCCCCCGCATGAATGTGCAGAGATTAGCACTATTCCTCGTACCGATCGGTGCGACTAAGCTATGTTCCAGTCACGTCGGTCCTGTTATGGAAAGTTTTTTAAATTAGAGCTGAAGCTTCCAGCTCTAGAAGCTTTGTAATGTAAGTATGGTAAATGGCTTGGCCAGATGGGGTCGAGGATGATAGTTTGGGCTCCTTCCCCCTATAATGATGGAACTAACTCAAGGGCTAATTCCTTCTCCCATGAGAAGAGGATCCATCTCCCATCCATATTGTTATAGACATATTTGGGCACTACAACCCCAATCACATATTTCCATAAACCAAGGGCTTATAAGTCACTAAAAGTGTTGTTTCATGCCCTAAAGGAACAAGGTAAGCTAATTACATCATCTCCTAGAAGTTCTCCACTAAAAACTGCTCGGAAATGGTCAAAACTGGGACCATACTGAATACCCAGTGCAGAGGGTACGATAAATATCACCTTCCCAATGTAAAGGGTGTGATGCATACTGAATGGCCCCTATGTAGGGTGCGATGGGTGAGAGCAGACAAATGGAAAAGAAAATTTGCAAGGTGGATGGTCGTGGAATCTTATAGAAACTTCTCCTGTGACCCTTGCCTCTCTGAATTCACCCAGGGATGAGTAAGAGAACATCAATATCCAAGTGGAATCCAGAACTATTAGAGAGAGGACACTAATAAAAATCCCAGAAGCTAACTCACCCTCTTACAATCATCTATATATGGATCCCTCATCCCAAAGATCCAAAAGGCTAGAATCTTGTATCTTGTAAGGAAGTGCTGCTGGTTTCCTGGTGGAATATCATAGTGTTGGGTGATCTAAGCTTTTCATGAGGTGAAGAAGGGCTTTCATGCTGGGAGGATGATGATGGGTTAGATCAATGGGTTGTAATCCTCTCTTCTAATCTCTATACCAATAAAGCTATTCAAGTTTTCCTCCACATTCTGTAATGTTTGCTAATATATGCATGTATGTGGTCAATATATATCTGGTCCTATATTGTTTACGATTGTAGATCTCTGCACTTTGCAGGTATTATGTTGCTTTGACTTTACAGGCACTCTTTGAAGTGGAGTGGTCAAGGGAGGAGCGGCAAAGATCTGTCAAAGGGGGAGAAGGAACAAGCAGAGAACCAAGCGAAAGATCGAGGTCTGTATTCTTTGCTCCTCTCCTATCTACTTCTAGTAAAGGAAGGTGAAAGTAACTTTAATCTGTTTGTTTCTAAGATAGCTACCCATCTTAGTGGGACTAGAAGCTCTGCACAGACACTAGATTTCCTGATAACAAAATGGCGACTCCACTGGGGAGTGAGTAGTTTGTTTGCTTGTCTATATTTGTTTGCTTTATAAACTTATAGACGGAGCCTAAAGTCAAGCCAGCTAGCCTTCGAATTGCATTTGCTATGCAAGTGCAAAGTAGATCAATGTTGCTTCAGTGTATCTCTGGGTTTTTTTTATAAACTGAACAATTGATTTTCAAACATCCTAATTGCCCTGGTGGTGGCTCAAGTAGCCTCATTATATTAGCCACTGTGATTTGCATTTACTGACTATCATTTGCTCAACCTAAATCCCTGAACTAAGCTACAAACTGTGACCCAGAACCAAGTTGAAGTCTCATCCCTGGACCACCACACCTTCTCCTCTTGGGAATCTGGATGCATCGCACCTCCCGTGTGTAGTAGGTGAGATACATCGCACTTTCCCTATGTTACAAGTGTGATGATTAGATAAGACCTCTTCTACTTCTAGATTTTGGTTTTTGTTCACTCTCTTCAGCTCTATTCAGGAGTTTTGCTGTCTGTGATCAATATACCTCTATGGAAACTCCCTTCCTTTGCATGATTTAGCCTCCATAGTACAAATAATTTTAAATGTTTTTATGTATTGTTCGCCATTTACGATTCTCTTTTACAAAGAAGTAGTGTAATCAAGCTATCTTCTTTTGATTTGAAAGTGTCGCAAGTGTCGTTTTCAGTCAAAGACAAGAATCCTATTGTTCTTGATGGTTGGTTACACTATTACTCTTGTATTTGATTTGAATTAATAGTTTTTCAAGTGTTGAAAGAAATTTTCAATTCAAAATTGCAAAGTTTTGTCATTATCTTCCTTTCGTTTTTTGAAAAGAAAGTCGTTAGTATTGTTGCTTGAAACAATTCAAATTTGTACTTAGCATTATTTTTGTCATTCACACATTAAGAAAGTGAAAACAAATACATGCATGTGAATTTGCATTTAGACTGCTTGTTGGTTTGATTTAGGACAGTGCATCCAGTGTGTGCTCTTTGCTCTATGTTGAAAAGAATCTCATTTCTCTTTCCTTAGTAGCTAGGATTTTCATTGCAAAAAGAAGATTAAACGTTTGTTTGTCATCTTAGATTGCATTTTAGTAATTGTATATCTACATCACGTAGTGAACTTGAAAGGAAAACTTCTTAAGGAAGATCAACTGTAAAATAAATTCAATGAACATAAAAATGATTTGGAACCTAACGCACAACATTTAGAAGTCTAGGCTAGAGACATATTCCGGCATCGTAAAGCCTGGTAAATATCGCTTTCATTGTAGGTTGGGTGATTCCTCCTCTTTGAGACGACAAGTGCCAGTACAAACTTGTGCTCCCACGTACCGTCAAGTATATATTGGGAGACCATAATAGGCTATATCCTTTATCCTTAGGAAGCTGTGTCTTCCGCCCTATCGATCGCGATGCACTGCACACAACATTTGGGAAGATTGACTGCCGTACCGTAAAAAGTATTCTGCAGTTTTGCGATTGGTTTAGTAATCCCTCTATCTAGATTTCCAGAGTAGTCTCTTTAATTCCTTTTTAGACTCCTTAAAGGAAAAGGTCCATTTGAGAACTTGTCACTTTAGGCTCACTAAAAATCGAAGACAACTAGAGTCATCTTTTGCTTTTTCTCGACTCTTTAAAATTGGAAAAGCAAGTTGTGTCAAAGCATCTAAAATTTATTTTAATAGGAATAACGTCACTGTTCCCTCGTTGGTCTTAGGTTGAGAAAAATGGAGTCCAGAAACCAAGGATTTCCCCTCCTAGTCCTTTCTCCTCTTGGGGAGATGTTGGTGCACCTCATATGGCCACATTGTCCCTCCCAGGACTGACAATTGGCTTGTCAATACGGCTCTTCTCGACCTCTGTCATTCAAACCACCATGGCTCTTGAATAATCAAGTCAGCTACTAGATGAGACTAGAGTTACCCCCCAACCTTCTACTTCACTTGTTTCTCCCTCCCCTCCTTCCTCTTCGCTTGGTAAAGCTAATGAAGCTAAAGACCAAGTAATTGAGAATAAGAAGAAAGGGAAGAAGAAAGAGAAGAAGAAGAAGGAGCCAAAGGCAAAACCGGTAAACCATGCATCGTCTAGCGAAAATCCACACACTACACTATCCAAGCCTAAATTTCCATGTGTCATTTGCAAAGGAGACCACTATCATCGAGATTTTCCTTGCATCCCTCAGATCTTAAGGGACCGGTCTCCTCGTTTGAACAATCTGGTGTCATCAACCTCTGACGTTCATGTTGAAATTACACTGTCAACTAGTGAAAGCGAAGTCTCTGGGCAGAAAAGGAAATGTAAATTTCCTTGTAAACTATGTGAAGGTGATCACGTCATCCACCGTTGTCCCTTCTTGGACAAAGCTAAAAGAGTCTTGGATAACTGTCCTGCTTCACCGCTACGAAAGCCTAGCAATTGGTTCCGCGGAAAGCCTAGCAATTTAGTTTAAGATAGTGTAGAATGGAGAGATTTTTAAGAGAGTGAAAAGGGCATGGACAACATGAATCCTTTTCAACAGAAGAAATGAACACTGAACGTGAAATTTTCCCACACGCAGAGCAATAAAATTGAATTCTACCTTAGCTAACTCAGAAAAATTCACTGGAAAAGAATATGAAATGAACTATGAAACATAACAAGATACATATGAAACATAAGAGACACATTTGCTACACTCACAACCACATGAATCTCATGAAACAGAGCCATTGCCTTTCATTAATCCTCTGTAAAAAATATACAATGCAGAAACATAGTTTCTTTCCCACAGTCTCCTAGAAGTTACAAGCCAACCAACCCTTTGCAAATAGTTTGAATACAATATATAGAATGTGCCATGAAGAGATAGAACGCCCAAGGGTTGGGGAGTTACTTTAGTCATTACAAAATGAAGGTGGAGAGCCAAACATCAGCTACAGGTGCAACGCCACAAACATGACAAATGGCTTGGGTGACCCTTTGCCTTCCTTTGCCACTTGGATAGATGCCCATCTGGAGTGAAAATTGTTTAAAAGCATCCTTTGGTGCTGAAGAAATGAAGTGTAGATGAGGGGGCCCACTTATGAAAAGTCGGGGAGCGAAATTTCGTGAAACATAGGCATTTTGGGCCTTTTTTCCTATATGGCCGCGCCCTTTTCTGTATGCATCGCGCCTCTTTGAGGCTAGTTTTGAGGCATGTGTAGGAGTCCAAAATGTGCCCAATTGTTCTCTTTGGAAATCCCGTCCTATCTACTTTCCAACCCAAGTTGAATTTTTGAATTTGGAGCTCATTTGCCCCTCCAAATATTCATTCTTCCAAGACTGCTTCCTGTGTGTCAAAATAGGGGCAGTGAGGCCATTTTTTGGGTGTTTTTGACCTCTTGGAGACTCAAATCATGCTCAAATTTCTTGCCCGAGTGCCAGTAGTCATGATTTTTCCTACTTAATCCAAAAATGCAAACCATTTCTCATTTGGAGCTCCCAATCCTATGCATCGCGCTAGTGGTGCGGTGCGTATAGAGAAAAAACCTGTGTTTGTGCCAAAAACTTTCCATGCGACCAAAATTGTCCCAAATTTCTTGAAATTTGGGCTGGAGGTTCTCTAAGAGGAAATATGTTGGGCCATAGAAGCTTCAGCCAAGATTCGAAGCCGATCTTGCTCTTTTGCCTCTTTTGTTGCTCTGCTCAATTTGGCCTTCAAGCTCCTTATTCGGGCCTTTGCACTCATGTTCCGTGCCCTGTAATGACAAGCCGTCCTCCTCAATATGGTTTTGTCCCTATTGGCCTTCTCCAGCAGTGTCTCCAAGTGTATATTGACCCTCTCTAACCAAGACTCATGGTCGTTGTTGATCTCTTGCTCCAAGGTAGTGAGCTCGATCCTCCTCTGCTGGGCAACTTGTCGATTTTCACGGATGCTTTGCAGCTCCATGATTGCCTGCTAGTCCTCAAGCTGCTTGTTCCTTTGCTCCAGATACTTGATGATCCATCTGGCCCTCTCCATATTGAGTATCAAGTCTTGGATCTCCGAGTCCTGCTCCTGAATGGTCATCCTATGTTTGGCATTTTCTGCCTCTACCTCATCATCCTGAATGAGGATGACATCGGTCTCCTGCATACCTAATGGCCCCTCATCATGCACGAGCTTCTTGCCCTTGTCCAGTACTTGTGTCGCTGATGCCGGATGTGAGGCCCCTTCCACCCTGGGTGGAGATAACATTCGCTTTGCTACTACAAATAAGTGCCTACTGCCTCTCTGATATGTAACGAAAATTGACATGGTAGTGGTCTCATGGTGCTCATGCTAATGAGAAGGACCACCCGTCTCCTGCTCTGGCTCTGATAGTACTTGTGATGTGCTGAAGAAGTCACGGGAGATGAAGTCCTCCCAAGAAATGCCCTGCAATCCCAACTGATGATCTACCAAAAATCGGATAAGATAAAAGTGAAACACACTGTTAAGTTGCTGCTGGGGGGTCTTATGCAGCATGAAGGTTTTCATCCTCTCTATGCTCCTGCATATGAAAAATGGGAGGTTCATCATCCTTACCCTGGTGAAGTGCATGAGCAACCAGATGTGATAGGCATACAGTCGAGAGAACCTCCCCTCACAGCTGAAGTATTTCATGATCAATCTTATGAGTGGAGCATACTCATCTTTCAAGTATCTGAAGGGAAAGACTCTTGTGAGCTCATTCAAGAATCTGGCCTTGATGTAAGGCTCATAGTGTTGCCTATCCACCTTCTTCTTCTTATGCCACTATTCTCCAACATTTGGTATACCTGTTGCCACTAATATAGCTTCGGGTGTTAATGTGAAAGTGACCCCGGCCAAGATAGATTGAGCCTCCATGTAGATGAGGCACGAATAACGGGCCAACTCATGATGAACTCTAACATTTGCCACCCTTTGACAAAATTCAAAACATGATAGGTGCTGGAAGCATAACATGGCAAGAGGGCATGCTTGTAACTCGGTGAGGGTAGTGGGTTCATCCCTGACATGTTTTCCACTCTTGTGGTGTCTCCTGGGAACCTGCTCTTCTGAGGATGAGTCACTCTATGTCTCCATCTCATACTCAGATGAATGTTGTGATGTCATGACTGCAATGTGGACTGTGATTAGACTGCCCTTTTGATGATGGTGTGAGGCTGGGTGCCTTTGTAATATCTCTCAATTTGATTGGCTTCACCGAAATTTGGAAGTGATTGGGCACTTGTTTCGGCCCTTGTTTGTGTGCGTTGTGTGCAAAGCCTAGTGCGTCGCATCCTTAGAAAAATTGAACTGTGGGCAGGCTGCGTGTGCGCCGCGTGCACCGCGCTCCTGGGTATATGCACTGCACCCTCTAAAACCGCCTCCAACTCACTCAAACACTCACAAATGCACACTCACACCTTTACAACACTTCTCCAAGGCTTGTAATAGCACAATGCCTTTGGTTTTGATAAAAATTTGTATATATAGCCTTGGAAGAGATGGGTTTAATTTTTGCCTCTTCAAAAACCCATTTTTCTAATGTTATGTTTCGACACTTTTTCACTGACTTTAAAACACACTGGTTTTCACTTTCCCTTTGAAATTTTAGCTCAAATGATGAAATTTTCAGCACTCTTTACAGGGATTGCACGACAAGACGTTTGGCCATGGAAACCATGACTGCATCTGAAAAAATCAACTGGCGACTTTTTTGAATTTTTTGTCATAAATGACACTGTTTGACTTTCCTTCAAAACAGAGTTTTGAAGAAGAGTCGAAGTCTATCCGCATGACGATGAAACTCTGTGAACCATAATTGTGTAAGGGCCTCACTCTGGCCTGCATGGCTTTACTGGACATGTTCAATGACCAAATTGATGAATTCCTAGACCTAGACCTCGAAATGACCTTTGTCCTTTAAAGGACCAGACCTTGACTGTCATGGACTTTGATGATTATTGACAAAAGACCTGAGCCAGCAGGAGCCAGACATGAGGGGGAATGACTATCATGACCTTCTCCGCCAGATTATGGCATGCCCCTAGCGGAATGCAGCTGGGAGAATGGAGTGGGACACCTAAACATGAAATGCATACAGAGTTTTGATCTTTGACGGAGGACTGACCAGACCGACTCTAACATTGGCTCCAATGGGGGATGGTAGCTCCTTGGAGGTGCCAAGAACAATAGATCTCTGGAAGAGCTAGTCAGTGCCTTCGTCCATTTGGCTATGGAGTCATCATTTTGATAAATAATACAGGACTCTGACTCATTTATGAAACTGAAACGACCAAAAAAATGACTCAAACTTGAGATTGAAATGGCTTAAAGGCTAACTTAACCAACTCTAACTAGACTGAAATAAAATGGTATTTATAGTGATAGTGGAAGCAGCGTTAATAACTTAGAAATGGTACCGCTTGAGCAACCGACCATTGATCGGCCCTCCTGGATAGTCTTCTCCGTTTATTTCCTTCAAAAGAAAGGCATTCTGCCCCCGATATGCTGCAATCTTGAAAGGACCTTTCCAGAGGTTCTCGAACTTACCGTGCTTGCCTTTCTCCTCATTCCTTGAATCCGAGTTCAACACCACATCATCCACCTGAAATTTATCCACCTTTGCCTATTTGTCATAAATTCTCTTAATTTGCTCCTGCAATTTGGATGTGTTCTTGAAAACTTCTTCTCTGGTTTGCTGCAAGTGGATCATTTGATTCAGCCTTCTCTGCATGGGATCTTCTTCATTGCCGGCCTCCTGAAGAAGTTTGACAACCGGGGCAACGAGAGAGGAAGGAAATACTGTATCAACTCCATAAACAAGTTCAAACGGTGACATACCTATGGATTTCTTCTGACTGACCCGATCTGCCCAAAGCGCATTTACCAACCTCTTATGCCAGCTCTTCTCATTTATTTCCAGCAACTTCTTGATTATGTTGACCAATGATTTGTTTGAAGATTCCGCCAATCCAAAATGATGTGATATTTATGACAAAACTCTACCATCCTTTTTGATTTGAAAGCTGCTGCGTTGTCAATGATTAGCTTATTCAGACAACCAAAGCGAGACAAGATGTTATTTTCAAGGAATGAAATGATTACTGCATATGTAGCTTGTCTGGTGGGAATCGCCTCAATCCTTTTTGTGAAGTAATCTGTGGCTGTGAGGATCCATCTATGCTGTCCGGAAGAAGCGGGATGAATTTCACCAATGAAATCCAACCCCCATTGCTGAAAAGGGGCACTCACCTCTATGGGTTTGAGTGGTAGAGGCTGTAACTTCCGCTTTCCTTCGAAAATCTGACACTTATGACAACGCTTCACCATCTTATATACATCAGTAAACAACATCAGCCAATAGTACCCTGCTCTCAAAATTTTGTTTGCTGTTGACTTCCAAAAAAGGTGACCACCACAGTGTCCTTGGTGGCAGTCCTCCATGACTTGCTTTGCTTCCTTTTCCACCAAAGAATCTAAAAAAATGCCACCAAGATATTTCCAATACAGTGCTAAATTAAGAATGCAAAACTTGGCAGCCTTCAACTTGAGTGTTCTCGCTTTGTTTCTAGTCATGCCGGGTGGTGGTGACAAATTTTTGAGCACATATATGATATCTGAATACCATGGAGAAAGAGCAAACATTTTAGATACCTGAATTGGCGATTCTTCATCATTCTCTTCAGACATAGCAGTGATCAGATTTATGTCCAAGGCATGCAAGTTTGATTCAGCCATTAGCTTCGCCAATCCTTGTCCTTTCACTAGCTTTGTGGGATTTATTTCCACATCATATTCCAGCAAGGCTACAATCCACTTGCCTCTTCTTCCTTCCGGATTGGTCTGCACTAAAACATCTTTTACAGCAGTGTTAGGAACATAGGCTAGAATGTGAGAATGTAGAATATATATCCGGAAATCTTTCAATGCCTTCACAAGTGCAGGTGCTTGCTTCTCAATGATGTTGTACTTTAAAGCTGTGTCTCTTATAGCTCTGCTGAAAAATGCAATGGGTCTTTCATGATCGTCTCTCTTCTGCAATAATACCGCTGCCATAGTATGCTCCGAAGCAAATGAAAACAATATGTAATCCTAAGTGTAGTCCGGGCTGACTAGAACTGGAGCTGAGGAAAGAGCCAATTTGACCAAATTGAAAGATTTTACAGCCTCTTCCATCCATTTCACTTGGCTTTCCTTCTTAAGCATGCTTGTCATCTCTCTTAGATGCTTAGTAAGATTGGGTATAAAGTGGCCTAGGAAATTCATCTTACCATTGAACGATTGTATCTCTTTTTTATTCTGGGGCAGATCGATTTGCTGAATTGCTTGCACACGTGCTGGGTCAATACGGATGCCATTTTTTGAGATAATGTGCCCGAGTAGTTTGCCTTCTTCCATGGCAAACAAACTCTTCTTTGGGTTCAACGACAAGCCATATTTTCTACACTTTAGGAAGACGATTTTAAGATGGTGCATGTGCTCTTCATTAGATTTAGAAAACACCGTCAAATCATCCAGATACACCACCAAAAAGACATCCTTCTCATTTGCAAAAGCCAAGTCCATAGAACGCTGAAATTTGGCACCCACATTCTTCAAACCTAAAGGAATTTTCGCATAATGAAAGGTTCCCCATGGAGTGGTGAACGCTATCTTGCCTCGATCATCCTCATGGATAGAAACTTGGTTATATCCAGAATATCCATCAAGCAGTGACATAGGAGATGCTCCCACTACTCGCTAAAGTACATGGTCCATTTTGGGCAGTGGATAGTTGTCCTTCAATGAAACTTTGTTGAGATTTATGAAATCAATGCATAAGCGAATCTCACCTGTCTTCTTCCTTACGAGCACCAAGTTAGAGATCCAATCTGAAAATCTGATTGGCACAATGATCCCTGATTTGTACAACCTGTTGATCTCCTTTTCAATAGATGGCATCAACTTTGGATTTAGCCTTCTCAACTTCTATCTGAATGGTTTTTGATTGGGCTTGATGGGTATAGTGTGCTGAATTATATTGGTGTCATATGTCTTTAAGTCGGAATAGTCCCAAGCAAACAAATCTGCAAATGAAGACATCAAATTGATATATTTGTCCTTGATCTTTGGTGGAAATGCTTTGGACAATTTTATCGATTTAGGATTTGCAGCTGTCCCGATATTGACCTCTTCCACACCCTTCTTTGTTTGCTGCAATGTTGGCTTGCGGGCTACATCATCTTGATCAAAGAGTTCTTATAGAGGTATCAAGCCTTTGGGAATAGCGTTATTCTTCAGCTGCAACACGTCCATTTCATTGATCTTCATTTCATTTGTACCATTACCTTTGCCATCGTCATTTTCCTCATCAATTGAGGTCTCTTTGAACTTGCCTCTGTTTTGCAGGAAATCATCAATCTCCTCATCATCTTGGAGCACTTGCCAATATCTCTGATTGTTTGGAACTATTGGACAATGCTTGACATGAATTTTGAATTTGTTGCTAGAGTTCATTGGGATCTTCACACTACTCGCTGCCTTAGCAAGAGCATCAGCAATACTATTTTGTATACGAGGCACACATGTCAAGGTGTATTCTGAAAATAATTTCAAAATGTCTAGGACTGCATTACGGTAGGACTGCGTCCTGTGATGCTTTTCTTGATATTCGCCTCTGACCTACTTGATAACCAATTCGGAGTCGCCATATACTGAAATCCTCTTGGAGTTCAGCTTTCTTAGAATCTTTAGGCCAGCAATCAGAGCTTCATACTCAGCTTCATTATTTGAACAGTCAAAAGCCAACTTGTAAGAGCATACTCGTACGTTACTAGGGACTTTTTTTGGGGCAGAGAAAGGACTGCGTACCCAAATTCCAATTCCAGCGCCATCATTTCCCACTACTCCATCGAAATCCATGGTCCACAAACCTTCTTCCTCCTCTTGCAAGTGCTGGAAATCTGTTTGTTGTGCCTTGTCTGCTTGCTGTCCATTGCTTTCAGTTGATTGCCCAACAATGTTTTTCTGTTTTTGTTCTTCTTTCCTCAAAAATTCTCTGAAATTTTCTATTATTTTCGGAATATCATCTGCTTCTACCAACTGACTATCTATATCATTTAAACTATCTGAATGCAAAACAAAAGACTCTAAATCTGTATGTACATAGTTAATAGGATGATTTATTGGTTTCTCCTTGCTTGTGATCATGTACTTCATTTTTTGTTCCCGATACAATTTCCTCATTTGTCCAAATACTGGAATCATTGCATAGAACAAATCTAGCTGTAGTGTCCCTTTCAGTTTCGCTACCCAAGACCTAGAAATAAGCATGCCAAACCTTGGAGGAATGTCTGCTACCACAACATCCATCAAAACATTCTTCATTGGGAGCTGATCCAAACTCACAACCAAGTCTTTGATGAGACCTATACATCTTACTCAGTTGGAATCAAACAAATAGAGATCATGATATTGCCGAGCGATGTCCAGACCAAGATTATCGATGATTGCCTTGGCCATGAGATTGTGAGAAGCTCCGGAATCGAACATGGCGTTATGTAACACAAAATCATGCAACCTTAAACTGATGTAAAAAGGTGGCACATCACTACAGGAGACTCACCATTTGATGCTGGCCCAAAAATCATTTCAGGTTGATCATCTTCGACATTCACCATGTCGGACATTGGGTCCAAATTCAACATTTTAGATACTTGTCCTCTATAACTGCTGTTCTTCAATATTTCATTCAAGGAGATGGATATCTTCAATTTAGAAATCTCATTCTCTAAATTGAAAGTGGGAATCTTTTCTACCTCTTTGACTGGGATTTCCTTCCTCTCCTTTTCTTTCGATGCAACTTGCTAATGTGATGGTTCTGTTGGTGTTGATTTACTGCTGTCTGGATCAACCGCCTCCTTTCCTTTCCTTTGTGTGGCTACTGAATCATTCTTTGACGCTTCAACATCATTCTTTTTCTGAATGGGTCTAACCGGCACATCTCTGTTTCTAAGTGAATATCGCTGCTGTTGGGTGGACAAAGCATTCATGTAGCCTCTTTGGTATTCATCTGATTCCTCCTCCAAGCCGGTGTCGCTTGCTAGAATGAAATCTACATCTTTGTGTGCAGCTGAATTCTCTGCATACTCCTCCTCTTCAGTGAGATAAGTAGGCAAATCATCAGGAGTAAAGAGGTGATTTTCTTCGCCTATTACATTCTTGTCTTCATCTGATTCTGGTCCATGCACAAAATTTTTCTACAAAGGTGTCTGTACTGGTTGTTGTGCAATCGGCTCTTGAGCTCGCTGATCTCTCTGTCGTATTATATAATGTGGTTGTTGCTGGCCACGGAAGTTAGGATTTCTAACTTGTGGCTCTGGTTTGTCAAGCTTCACTCTTTCAAGCATCTGCTCTACCTTCTGAAGTAGCTGATCTACCGAGGAAGATTCTTCCTTTGCAGTGACCTTCTTCTCTGCTTTTGCTCTAGCTCTCTTGGTCAATAGATTTGCTTCAATGCCGATCACTATCTTCTGCATGTCTTCCATTATGGCCGGTTCTCTTTCTCTCAATTGATAAGCCATGTCAGCATCAAAGCCATCTGGGAACTTCAACATGGCTAGTCCCACAGGTGGCCTTAGATTATCTAGAATTTCATTATAAACTGTATTGAATCTAGTGCAATAATCTTGGACTGACTCACCAGCATTTCTTTTGATTTGCTCATATTCAGCCAAAATTTGAAGAGGATTCTTTTTCACTTCCCAGCGGTTCAAAAATTGTCTTTGTAAGTCAGCCAAGGTAGCGATATGAGCAGCCGGCAAACCTCTGAACCATTTCCTCACTTCACCTGCAAATGTCTGTACAAAAAGTATCATTGCCACATTCTCTGCATCGATCTCATGCAGTTCATAGAAGTCTGCCATTCTATCCACATGTTGCTAAGCAGTAATGCCATTAGGAGTGCCATCAAAAAATGGGATTTTGCTTTGGTAATCAGCGGGCATATCATCTAAAACTTGAGGCAAGACAAGAGGTGCAAAATGGGTAGCCATCACTCTTGGTGGATTTGTCCTCGGAGGTGTTGGAGGAGTGTGAACAATTTTTAAGGGGCTAGCAATTGGAGTTTGAAGCTGAGCTACTATTTAGTTATCGATAGACTGGTTAGCCCTTTCCGTCTCCAAGTCTACAAGAAACTGTGGATTATGGACAGTAGAGTCAACCGCTCTTTCAAACTTGGTTTCGAACAACGATAATTCAAACTGCTCATCAAACTCTAGCTCCACAATATACTCAAAAATTTCCGGGCATGAATGGGATTTGAGCACGGGCAATATAGAGCTTTCTTGACGACGAATTCTTGAAATCAAATTGGGATTTTCGTAGATGTGCGCAGGGTCGGGATCTGGATTAGCTCTGGTGTCTCTTCTAGAAGCCAACATGCTATTTAGAAAAATCAAAGGACACAACCAACTTTACTCAGCCTATCAAATCCTAAAATTATCATCCAGAAGCTTAGAATTATTAAGAAGCAAGGGGATTGATTTCATCCCCAGTGGAGTTGCCACTATGTTATCACCTAAATCTACCTTAGGCTGAAAGAAGGCAAAATCTAGGGTAACCACAAACCAAGCTCAGTCTGGTAGCTAGCCCTACCAGAACAGGAGAGAGCTCTCTCCGAGTCACACTCAATGAATAGATAAACAAAAAGGCCTGAGATGACTTACAGTGAACTATTTATCTTAGGCTAGTAAGTGAATATGAATACAAGAAGTGATTTTTATGAATGAATGTGTTTCTGGGATGATATGGGACCAATGGACCTCAATGAACAGAGAACTTAATGCAAAGGCATGGATTACTTCGTGAGGCATGGTAGGCGGAAAGCCTAGCAATTTAGTTTAAGATAGTGTGGAATGGAGAGATTGTTTAAGAGAGTGAAAAGGGCATGGAAAACATGAATCCTTTTCAACAAAAGAAATGAACACTGAACGTGAAATTTTCCGACAGGCAGAGTAATAAAATTGAATTCTACCTTAGCTAACTCAGAAAACTTCACTGGAAAAGAATATGAAATGAACTATGAAACATAACAAGATACATATGAAACATAAGGGACACATTTGCTACACTCACAACCACATGAATCTCATGAAACAGAGCCATTGCCTTTCATTAATCCTCTATAAAAAATATACAATGCAAAAACAGAGTTTCTTTCCGACAGTCTCCCAGAAGCTACAAGCCAACCAACCCTTTGCAAATAGTTTGCATACAATATATAGAATGTGCCATGAGGAGATAGAACGCCCAAAGGTTGGGGAGTTACTCGAATCATTACAAAATGAAGCTGGAGAGCCAAACATCAGCTATAGGTGCAACACCACAAACATGACAAATGGCTTGGGTGACCCTTTGCCTTCCTTTGCCACTTGGATAGATGCCCATCTGGAGTGAAAATTCTTTAAAAGCCACTTTTGGTGCTGAAAAAATGAAGTGTAGATGAGGGGGCCCACTTATGAAAAGTCGGGGAGCGAAATTTCGCGAAACAGAGGCATTTTGGGCCATTTTTCCTATATGCGCTGCGCCCTTTTCTGTATGCATCATGCCACTTTGAGGCTAGTTTTGAGGCACTTGCAAGAGTCCAAAATGTGCCCAAGTGTGCTCGTTGGAAAGCCTGGCCTGTCTACTTTCCAACTCAAGTGGAAGTGTTGAATTTGGAGCTCATTTACCCCTCCAAATCTTCATTCTCCCAAGAATGCTTCCTGTGTGTCAAAATAGGGGCAATGAGGCCTTTTTTTGGGTGTTTTTGACCTTCTGGAGACTAAAATCATGCCCAAATTTCTTGCCCGAGTGCCAGTAGTCATGATTTTGTCTACTAAATCCAAAAATGCAAACCATTTCTCATTTGGAGCTCCCAATCCTATGCGTCGCGCCAGTGGTGCGGCGCGTATAGAGAAAGAACCCGTGTTTGTGCCAAAAAATTTCCATGCGACCAAAATTGTCCCAAATTTCTCAAAATTTGGGCTGGAGGTTCCCTAAGAGGCACTATGTTAGGCCACAGAAGCTTCAGCCAAGATTCGAAGCTGATTTTTCTCTTTTGCCTCTTTTGTTGCTCGGCTCAATTTGGCCTTCAAGCTCCTTATTCGGGCCTTTGCGCTCATGTTCCATGCCTTGTAATGACAAGCCATCCTCCTCAATATGGTTTTGTCCCTGTTGGCCTTCTCCAATAGTCTCTCCAAGTTTAGATTGACCCGATCTAACCAAGACTCACGGTCGTTGTTGATCTCTTGCTCCAAGGTAGTGAGCTCGATCCTCCTCTGCTGGGCAGCTTGTTGATTTTCACGGATGCTTTGCAGCTCCATTATTGCCTGCTGGTCCTCAAGCTGCTTGTTCCTCTACTCCAAATACTTGATGATCCATCTGGCCCTCTCCATATTGAGTATCAAGTCTTGGATCTTTGAGTCCGGCTCTTGAATGGTCATCCTAAGTTTGGCATTTTCTGCCTCTGCCTCATTATCCTAAATGAGGATGACATCGGTCTCTTGCACACCTAATGGCACCTCATCATGCATGGGCTTCTTTCCCTTGTCCAGTACTTGTGTCGCTGATGTCAGAAGTGAGGCCTCTTCCACCCTGGGTGGAGATAACACTCGCTTTGCTGCTGCAAACAAGTGCCTACTGCCTCTCTGATATGTAACGAAAACTGGCATGGTAGTGGTCTCATGGTGCTCATGCTGATGAGAAGGACCACCCGTCTCCTGCTCTGGCTCTGATAGTACCTGTGATGTTCTGAAGAAGTCACGGGAGATGAAGTCCTCCCAAGAAATGCCCTGCAATCCCAACTGATGATCTACCAAAATTCGGATAAGAGCAAAGTGAAACACACTGTTAAGCTGTTGTTGGGGGGTCTTATGCAACAAGAAGGTGTTCATTCTCTCTATGTTATTGCATATGAAAAATGGGAGGTTCATCATCCTTACCTTGGTGAAGTGCATGAGCAACCGGTTGTGATAGGCATACAGTCGAGAGAACCTCCCCTCACAGCTGAAGTATTTCATGATCAATCTTATGAGTGGAGCATACTCATCTTTCAAGTATCTAAAGGGAAAGACTCTTGTGAGCTCATTCAAGAATCTGGCCTTGATGTAAGGCTCATAGTGTTGCCTATCCACCTTCTTCTTCTTATGCCACTGTTCTCCAACATTTGGTACACCTGTTGCCACTGATATATCTTCGGGTGTCAATGTGAAAGTGACCCCGGCCAAGATAGACTGGCCTCCATGTAGATGAAGCACGAATAAACGGGCCAACTCATGATGAAATCTAACATTTTCCACCCTTTGACAAAATTCAAAACATGATAGATGTTGGAAGCATGACATGGCAAGAGGGCATGCTTGTAACTCGGTGAGGGTAGTGGGTTCATCCCTGACATGTTTTCCACTCTTGTGGTGTCTCCTGGGAACTTGCTCTTCTGAGGATGGGTCACTATATGTCTCCATCTCATACTCAGATGAATTTTGTGATGTCATGAATGCAATGTGGACTATGATGAGGCTGTCCTTTTGATGATGGTGTGAGGCTGGGTGCCTTTGTAATATCTTTCAATTTGATAGGCTTCACCGAAATTTGGAAGTGATTAGGCACTTGTTTCGGCCCTTGTCTGTGTGCGCCGCACGCAAATCCCAGTGCGTCGTGCCCTGGGTATGCATTGTGCCCTTAGAAAAATTGAACTGTGGGCAGGTTGCGTGTGCACCGCGCCCTCTATGTGCGCCGTGCTCCTAGGTATATGCGTCGCGCCCTCTAAAACCGCCTCCAACTCACTCAAACGCTCACAAATGCACACTCACACCTTTACAACGCTTCTCCAAGGCTTGTAATAGCACAATGCCTTTGGTTTTGATAAAAATTTGTATATATTGCCTTGTAAGAGATGGGTTTAATTTTTTCCTCTTCAAAAACCCATTTTTCTAATGTTATGTTTTGGCACTTTTTCACTGACTTTAAAACACACTGATTTTCACTTTCCCTTTGAAATTTTAGCTCAAATGATGAAATTTTCGGCACTCTTTGTAGGGATTGCATGACAGGACGTTTGGCCATGGAAACCATGACTGCATCTGAAAAAATCAACTGGCGACTTTTTTGAAAGTTTTGTCATAAATGACACTGTTTGACTTTTCTTCAAAACAGAGTTTTGAAGAAGAGTCGAAGTCTATCCGCATGACGATGAAACTCTCTGAACCATAACTATGTAAGGGCCTCACTCTGGCCTGCATGGCTTTACTGGACATGTTCAAAGACCAAATTGATGAATTCCTAGACCTAGACCTCGAAATGACCTTTGTCCTTTAAAGGACCAGACCTTGACTGTCACGGACTTTGATGATTATTGACAAAAGACCTGAGCCAGCAGGAGCCAGACATGAGGGGGAATGACTATCATGACCTTCTTCGTCATATTATGGCATGCCCCTAGCGGAATGCAGTGGGGAGAATGGAGCGGGACACCTAAACATGAAATGCATACAGAGTTTTGATCTCTGATGGAGGACTGACCAGACCGACTTTAACATAATGTACCATTCCGAATCATTGTACAAGCTTACAGAATGGTCATGGTCGGTACTATCATAGATGAAGGGGCTTCTGTGAGTATCCTTTCCTCAACTGCTTGGAAAGATCTTGGTTCTCCATCACTTCTGCCTGAGATGAGAAATCTGATAGGCTTTGACAAAGGAACCAGTCGACCATTAGGGATCCTTCCAAATGTGCCTATAACTTTGAGAAGGAAAACCATTTATATGAACGTAATGGTAGTCCAAGGACCTTTAGATTATAATCTACTCCTTCGGCATGACTATATTTATAGCATGGGAGCCACTGTCTCCTCACTCTTTCGAGTAATGTGTTTTCCGCATGAAGGCCGAGTGGTCCAGCTCGTAGACCAGCTTTCATTCCCTGGCTCACACGTAGCTAATAGTCAAGTTCCATCCCTAACTAGTCTCTTCATGCAAGGAATGTCTCATCAATCTTCAGTATGTCCACCTGAAGAACGCGAGTAATTCAGTGGCCATGACTGAAACCTAGGGGGCATGTGCCCTGGCCTACTTTGGCAGGAAAACTTCAGGTATAGGGTAGGTTTCTGCGGAGAATATATGACTAGTCTGATACACCCATCCATTTGGGAAGATGGGATTAGACTGGAATAAGATACCTCCGTTAGAAGGTAGGCATTTCCTGATAGAACAAATGTTTTGTTTGTAAATTGAAGGGTAACCTAGAAAAGGTAGGCCTTTCCCGACAGAACAAATGTTTTTTCTGCAAATTGAAGGGTAACCTTGAAACCTTACTTCACTATACCTGAGGGCATGCAAACCTTTTTGCATGCAAGCGAAGAGCGATCATTTATTTTCTTATTTTGTAGATCCTCAAACCCTTTAAACTCGTAGGATTGGTCGTTCGTAGCTTGCATAATGAAAGGATATGGAGCATAGTTTCGAATGGTGCAAGCTCCTTAAAAATTGAACCTATTGATGAGATATCCTTATGATATGACTAGCATGAGCAATTTTTATGCGAAGTTCAAGCTCGTTAAAAATTAAACCTAAGCAATGAGCAAATGTTCCCCCAGAGTTTAAGCTTGTTAAAAAATGAACCAACCTCCAGTAAATAACCTTTGTGAATGCATTATCATCAGTTTCTGAGCCCTGGTCATGTTCTTGCCATCACCTCCACTCCGTTTAGCTAATTATGCACCTCCATTTGATTGTTCACCATTTTGAGGAACATCTGCGAAGAGTGATTTTGTTAGCCATCCTTGTGACACTGCCGTGATTGAAAAATTCCAAACCTTACCTGGAATTAGCAGCTACCTGAAAATATCACTCGTTCCTCAAAGACGAGTCTTCTTTAAGCTCTTTTCACCTGACTCATAAAATATGAAAATATTGCCAAGTAGTTGGCCTCTCCAGCACGTTAAAGCTACCGGGAGTGCTATCCCTCTAGATTTTAATCTTTTTGGACCCGAGGAATTATTACACAAAAATATCGAGCGCTTGTCTTGATCGGCTCGTTAAAACTATCGAAAATTCATCCCTTTTGTATTTTTTATACCTTTTTGGACTTAAGGGATTATATGATGAAAAAGGATTACTGGAGTTTCCTTTCCATCCCTTTTCAGACTCTCTAAAATTGAAAAAGGACCGAGTTGTCTTTGTCGTTAAACTCGTTAAAACCAATAGCGACAAACTTGTCCATGCAGAAAAGAATGAGTTTCACTGTCACTAGGCTCGTTAAAACATAGCGACAGGTTTTCCCGGAGGGAAAATTATAGAACAAGCATATGTTATCCTCCTTAAGGTTGATAAAAATAAAGAGGTACTGGTCAGCAATGACTGGGGAAAATTGGGAAGAAAACTTGAAGAAACTTTATTGGTAGCGAGTCGCTCTTGAACATGACACTCTCACTCCATCACCATGATTGAGTCGGGTTGGGTTATTCCGTTCACTGGTCATATTACCATTGGTTCACCGTACCATCCATCTTTGGGGTTAACGCTACCAATCCATTTCAGTGTCACCGATATGTTCAAGAGAAGTCGATCAGAGAATTCACCAACCCATCTTGTGTCTCATTTGCTCCAATACATTCACGCTCCACTCTTTCATGACTGCCACCCTGAACCTTGTATCATCAAATCGTTTTCACCTCCACAAATTCATTTGCTCCGTTCCGTGTCGTAGATGTGGGATTCATTAAGGCCCTCCTACGATGGGTTACTTCTTGTCGACGACAACTCATTATCCAAGAAGTCAACCTAGGAACAACCCTTTCAGTACTTTGAAGCTTGCATGCCTCAATGGCAAGTTTCTCACTTCCGACAACAGGTTTATATCAATGGCCTTCGACCAAAAGATTTTGCATGGTGTTCAATGCCAAGTCCATTTTCACACCAAGTGAATTGTACTTTAGTACCTTGAGGTTCATCCTCATTATCGGGGATTCCTCTTGCGCCTATTAACATCTTACATCATTGGTTGGTAATCAGGCGATGTCTTTCCATGTTCGACTCCAGAACATTTTTCACGTGGATCGACTTGTACTTCGGGCAAAGATTGGACGAGTTTGAAGACACCATATCTAGTTTCATCCATCCGGGCTGCGTTATATTCAAGAAAATAAAGACATCAAATGTACATGATTGCTGCACAAATGATCATCCAAATCAAAGGATGATGACTCTACCAGAATCATCAGTTTGCCACACAGACGATTGTCTGTCCTACGTACATGAAAATGAATTTATAAAGCTAAGCATGGAAATGCCCGTCTCAGCTAGATCATGAACATGTTATGAAAATAATGTATTGTATTATATCTTATTACAGCTCGCCTTCCAGTTCGAAAAACCTCGGATCCTCATGATAAAGCATTTCACCCGACATCAAAAGATTTTCGACCTCATGCTTTAGGGGGCAACTGTTATAGACATATTTGGGCACTGCAACCCCAATCACATATGTCCATAAAACAAGGGCTTCTGAGTCCCTAAAAGTTTTGTTTCATGCCCTAAAGGAACAAGTTCAACTGATTACATCATCTCCCAAAATTTCTCCACAGAAAACTACTCAGATCTGGTCAAAACTTAACATACAGAATGCTCAGTGCAGAGGGTGCGATGCATCTCACCTGCTCTGTTTAAAAAGTGCGATGCATACTGGAAACCCCTTATGTAGGGTGCAATGGATGAGAGTAGACAAATGGCAGAGACAGTTTGCAAGGTGGATGATCATGGAATCTTCCAGAAACTTCTCCTATGACACTTGGCTCTTTGAATTCGCCTAGGGATGAGTAAGAAAACATCAATCTCCAAGTGGAATAAAAAACTATCAGAGAGAGGACACTAATAAAAATCCTAGAAGCTAAGTCACCCTCTTACAATCATCTATATATGGATCCCTCATCCCAGAGATCCAAAAGGCTAGAATCTTGTATCTTGTAAGGAAGTGTTGTTGGTTTCCTGGTGGAACATCATAGTGTTGGGTGATCTAAGCTTTTCATGAGTGAAGAAGGGCTTTCATGTGGGAGGATGACGCTGGGTAGATCAATGGGTGTATCCTCTCTTATAATCTCTATATCAATAAAGCTATTCAAGTTTTCCTCCACATTCTTGTATGTTTGCTAATATATGCATGTATGTGGTCAATATATATTTGGTCCTATATTGTTTATGATTGTAGATATCTGCACTTTGAAGGTATTATGTTGTTTTGACTTTACAAGTACTCTTTGAAGCAGAGTGGTCAAGGGAGGAGCAGCAAAGATCTGTCAAAGGGGGAGAAGGAACAAGCAGAGAACCAAGTGAAAGATCGAGGTTGGTATTCTTTGCTCCCCTCCTATCTACTTCTAGTAAAGGAAAGAAAAAGTAACTTTAATCTGTTTGTTTCTAAGATATCTACTCGTCTTAGTGGGAATAGCAACTCTACATAGACACTAGATTTCCCGATAACACATATTTCCTAGATAAACCTCCCTTCTTCCCAAGCACAAACTAGTTACAGTTAGAGTCTTGGTTGTGTGTGAGTATAGTCTTTTGATTAGACAAGAAAGCTATTACTAGAGGTAGCCATCTAGTTGTGTGAGGGAGAAGTGTGTTTGGTTTGGAGTGAAGCCTAAAGGGAAGAGCCTTTAAAATATTATTTTTTGAAGCCATCATGGAGTGCTAGAAGAAGTGTGTGGGAACCCGGTCTTGTCAGAGGAAGACTGCGATGTGAAGATAAATGGTTGTAATGTCTCTTTGATATTAATATATGCAACTATCGATTGATTTCCTACATGTTTTGTAATATTACATATTCGTGTCTTAATGCTTCTTGAATCATTAAGTAGGTTGAATTGTAATTTGTCTAATATTATGTTTGTGTGTTGTTGTTATTTACTTGTTTCAGGAGCTTGAAGAAGGAAGCGAGAGATTGTTGGAGCGAGCAAGTGAGGACATTATGATGCAGGATACGTGACTAAGAGGTAGGAGCTCTTGATTGATTATAACCTAAGGAAATCTTCCATAGAATGTATTTGTTGTGTCTAGACCCATTATCGGGCTAAAGGAATTCGTTCGTGTCTGCACTTATAATGCTTCGTCACCACATCTGCAGAATAGCAAGCTTGCCTGTTGGGTGTGGAGCTTGATTATCTTCTGTATATAAAGGTATCGCCGCATTGGACCCCAGTTCAAAATGGGGTGGCAACATTGCCCGTAAAATATTCTCTACAGGGAGGGTCTAGGGGGGCGGCTGCGACCTTTGGGGAGCCCCCCCCTTGTGAGGGGTTTCAGGGGTAGTGCCCCCGAAGCTAACAATAGATGTAAAATTGCCTTGTAAAAGTATAGTAATTTCTAGTCAATCTGGGCCGTTCATTAGGCGGAGATCTAATGGTAGAAGTTATGTTTAATTTAGGGTTTTTTCCCTAGAAGGCAACCCTTCACTATATATGCGGGAATTGTGTTGCGTCTATGAAGATCTGTATTCTGAGTGATGAAGAGAGAGGAGATTGAGAGCGAAGAGGGTGTTACAGTAGATCTGTTGTAGGTTGTATCTCTTCAATTTGATGGATAATATAATAAAAGAAGCACTGGTTGTTTCCCCATGGACGTAGCCCAAACTAGGTGAATCTGTGTCTCTCTTGTTTTATGCATTTTCTGTGTTTATATTTCTGCAATATTTTATGTATTCCATTGCTCCGTAATATATAATTTTCTAAAAATTGGTATCAAATCCGAAGGTCTATTTGGCTGATAAACTCACAAGAGAGAAGGGTTCCTGGTTCGAGTGGGAGAAATTGTGGAAGATGGTAGGTTTAGGGTCGAAAAATTCAACAGCCAAAACTACCAGTTGTGGAAGATGCAAATGGAAGATTATCTGTATCAGAGAGATCTATACCTACCATTGAGTGGAAAGACAAAGAAGCTGATGAGTATGACAAATACAGAATGGGATATTCTTGACAGAAAGGCACTTGGAACAATACGGCTGTGCCTAGCAGCGTCGGCAGCGTTTAATATTTCAAAGGAAACGACAATAGATGGTTTAATGTCGGCATTGGCCAAACTATATGAAAAATCCTCGGCCTCAAATGAGGTATTTCTTATGAAGCATTTATTTAATACAAAGATGTCAGAAGGTGGATCTATTGCAGACCATTTAAATGATTTTAATACAGTTACAAGTTAGTTAAGTTCTATAGGGGTAAATTTTGATGATGAAGTTAGGGCTCTGATATTTCTATGCTCATTTCTAGAAATTTGGAATGGTTTAGTTATGGCCATTAGTAACTCTGTCTCTAGATCTAGTACTTTAAAGTTTGATGATGTTGTCGGTGCAATCCTTAGCGAGGAAATGCGACAGATAAGCTCCGGTGAGACATCAGGTAATGCTTTGACTACAGAGACTAGGGGAAGAAAAATGAAAAGAGGAAAGAGCTCTGGATATCGCAGTAAGTCAAGAAAAGGTAGATCCAAGTCCAGATCGGGGATAGTGTGCTAGAAATGCAGGAAGAAAGGACACCTGAAGAAAGACTGCAAGTTTCAGAAGGGAAAAGAAGGAGACGTGCAACAAGAAACTAATCATGAAGCAAATGTAATAGGTGATGTGTTGAAAGATGCTTTGATTCTTTCATTAGAAAATATTATTGATGCCTGGGTGGTAGATTCAGGGGTCTCATTCCATGCCACACCTGATAAGAAACATTTTCATGATTATATTCAAGGAGATTTTGGACAAGTTCGATTGGGTGATGATAAACCCTGTAAAATCATTGGAATGGGTACAATTTTCATAAAACATCAAAATGGAAATCAATGGCTATTGAAGGAGGTAAGGAATGTTCTAGATCTGAAGAAAAATCTGATTTCAACAGGGCAGTTGGGAGGTTAAGGTTTCATAACTAATTTCATAGATAAAACCTGTAAGGTCACTAAAGGATCCCTGGTAATAGTGAAAGGAGAAAAGCTTGGTACATTGTACTTATGAAATGGTATTTCTAATTCTGTTAATGTTTTAACCTCTACAGGAGAAGATATGACATTGTGGCATCATAGGGTCGGGCACATGAGTGAGAAGGGGATGCAGATTCTTCACTGAAGAAATTTGTTACCAGGTTTGAAGCATGTTGACTTAAAATTATGCGAGAATTGTGTTTATGGAAAACAGAAGAGATTCAAATTCCTTAGAGTTGGGAAAGAAAAGAAGAGCGAAAAATTAGAGCTTGTTCATACAGATGTATGGGGACCTGCTTAGGTATCATCTCTTGGTGGCTCTCGTTATTATGTTACTTTTATTGATGATGAAACCAGAAAAACCTAGATTTATTGTATTCGAAATAAATCTGATGTATTTGGTACTTTCAAGAAATGGAAAGATTTGGCTAAAAATGAGACAGGGAAAAGGTTGAAGTGTCTCAGATCAGATAATGGAGGTGAATATTGCAGCAAAGAGTTTGATAGGTATTGTTTAGAGAATGGAATTCACAGAGAGAAGATAGTTCCAAGAACACCACGAGAAAATGGTGTGTCAGAAAGGATGAACAGGACAATCAAGGAGCGTGCAAGGTGCATGAGATTGCATGCAGTATTGCCATTACAATTTTGGGTAGATGCTATAGATACTACTGTTTATCTAATAAATAGAGGGCCTTCAAGTTCCTTGGATGGTGGTATTCCAGAGGAGGCATGGACAAGTAAAAAGGTAAACTACTCATTTTAAAGAACTTTGGTTCTGTGAAGCCTTTGTCCACATTAATAAAGAAAATAGAACAAAGCTTGAGGCAAAATCAAAGAAATGTACCTTTATTGGATATGGTGTTAATGCTTTTGGTTATCGCTTATATGATTATGAAAATCACAAAATCATTAGGAGTAGAGATGTAATATTCAATGAAAAGGTCTTGTATAAGAATCAGTTGCAGGAAAAGAAATAGCAAAAAGAAAACAGAGAATACACAGTGCTTGAGGATATCATAGGAAAAGAGATGGTTCCTGAAAATCATAATGATCAATAGCCAGAACAACAACCACAATAGAAAAAAGCACCTCAAACACCTAAAAGTGGTGTTAGAAGATATACTAGGATAAGTAGACCCCCTGAACGATACTCTCCTTCATTATATTATGTATTTTTGACTTATTCTGGTGAACCAGAATGTTATGAAGAAGCAGTGCAGGTGGAAACCAGGAAGAAGTGGGAGCAAGCCATGAAAGAAGAGATGGAATCCTTAGCACATAACTATTACTTGGAATAGTGTCCACTCGGATGCTGCTATTCCCACTAAGACTGGTAGCTATCTTAGAAACAAACAATTAAAGTCTATTTTCGCTTTCCTTTATGAAAATAGATAGGAGTGGAACAAAGGAGACCAACCTTAGTCTTGCGCTTGATTTCCTCTCCTTCCCGATAGAGCTTTTTCCGCTTCTTCTTCATATGCCCAGCTTCAAAGAGTACCTGTGGAATCACAACAACATACTATTATCGAAGAACAAAGATCTATATTCAGAAATAACACAGGACCAGATGTGCATTAACCATACAAATGCATATATAAACAAGTACACAAGAATATGGAGGAAAACTTGAATAGATTTATTAAGATGAAAAGTAGCAAGAGGATTACAACCATAT